>ML264309.1:19683-199953 GCA_005239495.1 Nicotiana undulata
CAAGATAAAAATGAGGTAACTTTTAACAATTTAACTTGGGATTGGAGAAACGAAATTTTAATTTTTTTGCAGAATGGCACCGTACCTGAAGACAAAAAAATGGCTCAAGCACTTCGCCGAAAAGCTGCGCGGCACTGCCTCTCGCAATTCTTTATATCGCAAAATGTTCGAAGGTTCTTTAGTAAAATGCCTCGGACCTAACCAAACAGAGTTCGTGATGAGGGAAGTCCACGAAGGACACTGTGGAAATCACGCAGGAGCAAGATCCTTGGTCAAAACCCTAATCAGAGCTAGGTACTATTGGCCTAAGATGGAAGAAGAGGTTGAGGGCTTCGTAGCCAAATGCGACAAATGTCAATGATTTGCTAACAACATGCACTTACCAGCAGAGTTATTGCACCCAGTGATATCGCCATGTCCGTTCATGAAATAGGGAAAGGCGCCTATGAGCTGGAATCTATGGACGACAAGATCTTACCAACAAGCTGGAATGCAATCCATTTGAAGATGTATTACTTCTAAGGAAAAGGAATACCCCCGGTCAGGTATCACTACGTTTAATTTCATATTTGTACAGTTAAAATTTTACTAACTATTTTAGATGATAGGCAAAAAGCTAACCCATCTCCAGATGATGATATTAGACCTGCAAAGACGCGAGGAAGTAACTGAATTCCCGATCTAGGGTTACACTTTCTGATGGACGTTTTAAAGGTTTAAGCAGTCATCATCTAAAAACTATATACCTTCGAGTCCCGTATATTTTTCCTTTTCAGGAAAAGGACCACAAAGAAGGAATAGTCAAGTGCGCGAGATTTCATTCTTCGAAGCTCAAACACTTGGGGGACTATACACTATGGAAGGCAAAGACGAAGCAAAGAAAACTATCAAAAAGTCAAAGCTCGATCCTGAAGATCCATCTACCCAACAAGTCAAGTGATACGAGCAAAATCGAAAGAGCCAAAGACTCAAAAACACAAAATCCTGATTCAAAAACCTTCGAACAATGTTCATAGATGTAAACAAACGTTCAGGTTAAAAGGAAAAATACTAGTTACGAGGGAGAAATGCACATCTTTGTACTTATCTAGAATACTATTGTAACTAAAAATAGTTATGGATAAAGATCATCATCTTAGTACTCATTCAGAAAACTGTTGTAACTAAAAACAGTTATGAAATCTTTGTACTCATACAGAAAACTGTTATCAATAAGAAATAGTTACGGATGAAAGATCACTATCCTTGCATTTATTCAAAAAACCGTTATAAACAAAAAACAATTACGAATGAAAAATCATCACCCTCGTGTTTATTAAAAATTGTTGTCAATAAAACAGTTACGGGTAAAAACCCATACCTTAATGAAAACTGTTGCAAACAAAAAATAGTTATTCCCTTGTATTAACTCGAAAAAACTGTTACATGAGGAAAATAATTACGAAATACAAGTGTATATCAAGCCTGTTAAAAGAAAATAGTTGCAACATGAGTTTTAGATGATAATTAGACACATGTAAAATGTTATGAAAGTTCGGGACAAAAACTTTCTTCAGAAACATTGTTAAACATGTGAAAAATTCCTATCTCTCTATTGCATTTTCACACCATTATGAAGTTGAGACGTCTTCTTCATTAAGTGTCGATAAAAAAAAGGGCCCTCTTTCATAAAACCGTACCTACTACGAAATGTTACGGATAATCCAAGCATTTTATATGCAAAACTCAAATGTAAAACTTAAACCTCAAAAATGAAGCATGCAAAAGACTTAAAGAGTGGAACAGAAACTCAAAACAAAAGTCATACTTGCATTAATATACTAACGTCTAAGTAAACTAAGTATTAACTTATACTTAAAAAGTTTATATACATTCAGGTGCCCCTAAGTTGTCATTTGCGGACTTTAAAGGATCTAAACTTACCCCCGATGAGACTGGGGGTAACCACCAGTTGAAAAAAAAAGAAAAAAAAGAGGAACCGACTTCTTAAACTTCTTTGGAAGGGGGATTAACTTCATTATCAGAGGGAACAGGAGCAGCTGGGGATGAAGAGACTTGAACAGTAGAAGACTCACCTTCAGGTGAAGAGAGATTCGGACCTTGTTGAGCCTTCTCAATGGCCTCCTTGATTTTTGCAATTTCAGCATTAAGGCCGAAACCCTCTCGGCTCATTTCAGTCGATGTGTCGAGGCGAGAGTTCATATACGCCCAACTAACATCAACAACTGTCTTATCTTCAAGATATTCGTAATCTTTTTCCCATAGCTTAACCTTAACTCTTAGTTCGTCCCTCTCAGCCACAGTATATAGCATCATTGGAGGCCCTTAAAGGAGCGAGAGACCTTTCTAGGAGTTGAACTTTCTCCAAAGAGTTGCGTAGATCCTCCTGGGTCTGAGTAAGTGATTGTACAAGCTCGCCTGAATACTCCTCCTTTTGGTTCAGCAAGGCCTTCAAATTCCTGATCTCCTTAGAGGCACGAGACAGCTGCTCCGCAAATGAGGATTCAAAGACATTCTTATCTTTGCTCGCCTGATCAGAAGATGCTTTCTCCACGGCCAACTCTGTCGTTATGACTCTCACTTGCTGTTCCAAGGTATAGTTTTCTTCTTCTACGGCTTCCATGTCGAGCCTTAAGCTTTCATACTGCTCCTTCCAGTTATCAGCTTCAGCACTCCATTCTTTCACTTCCTGCTCCGTGTTAGAAACCCTCTTCATAAGCTCTGTGCCTATAAGATTGATCTGCAAAAGAAAGTAAAATTAGATATGGTAAATACACGTACAATAATGAACACAAGAAAATGCATTTTACCTTTAAAGAAGTATGCACGATTTCATTAGCCCATGTAGGGGAACTGTGGCTGTCCAACTTAGCTCTCTCTGTCGGGCGTATCAATGGTTTCAACCACACATCAGGCTGGCCAGACGTGTTAAAGAGACTACCCTCTGCTGGTATCTTATCATCACCTACCTCATCTCCCTGCTGGAAGACCCTACTTCTGTAACATAAGGCACGGAAGCAGGTAGAGATGGAGGATCCATGGGAAACGAAGTCTGACGGGCCGAAAAATCCACGGGAGAGGGAGCAACGACAGGAGCAGGGATAGCCACGGGTGAAGGAGAGAAAACACCCAAGGGAGATTCATCAGCAACATGACCAAAACCTTCATGGAACAAATGGTCAACAGATTCATGCACGGGAGAGGGAGTAGCATCCTCGGAGGCAGAAAGTCCAACTTCAGGCACGGAAGGCACAATGACAGGTGTAGACTCATCGTCTGAGACCACCTTCCTTTTGCGTGACCTATGGACCAAAGTTCCCTCTTTTTCCTCCGAGGTCCTTGACCCACCTGCCTTCCTCTTTGAAGAAGAAGAACCTGAAATGATTTCCTGGGCCTGATCCAGGGACAACTTGGGAACAGACACAGCATAAACTCCACGAGCGGGAAACCCTGTCAAAAGAAAAAGGGTAAAAAAGAAACGTTTAAACAAGAAAAGAAGCAAAAATAAAATCTTCGATAACCGTGAGTCTTAACTCTCCAACCGTACTTCCGGGAGAAGTACTTCCATGAACGTTCTTCCAACGGAGCGGTTAACAAAAGCTTTTCTACCGAATCTCGAAAACCGGAGACATTCTCGATAGTTCCCATGATTGCTGCAAAAAGAAGAAACAGCTACGATATTAATAAAATATCAAAAGCAAAAAGCAAGGAATATGAGCAAAAATGTACTCACGTGCACGATTCCACTTCTCAGGGAAGGGAAGATTTTCTTCACCTACTAAACCAGCAGTAGGCACAACAACATACCGAAGAAACCAACCTCGATCCTTATCATCGTCAGGAGTCACCAACACTCTTTTACTCCTGGCAGCCAGGGTAAACATTCCTTGACGGAATAGCATTGAGGAATAAAGGTGAATAAGATGATTAAAGGTTAAGGGGACCTAAGCTAAAGTATCTAAACATCTAAGACATGCAACGACTCGCCATATAAGAGGACTGACTTGTCCCAAACAAATTTTGAAAAATCGACAGAACTCGATGATAACTGGTTCGATGGGAGGCTTGAACCCTAAGGTAAAAGGATAGGTATAAACAAAAGAATATCCCATCTTGTAAGACGTTATTCTTTGATTACCATTTGGAACGATGACGGGAAAATCGGACTTCCAAAAATAGTCCCTGCGTATAAGAGGAAGTAAACCTTCAGTCAGCAGGGTAGGGTACTTATCAGCAGTATCAAGAGATGACAATGAAGCAAGCTGATCTCTAAGCGCCTGACTGTCCCTAGCGAAGGTAAACTCCGCAGGTACTGTTGATACCCAATTCTTTTCCTCAAATTATTTTTTTAACTTGCATATCAGCTTTCAAAATCATTCTTTGCAATAATGAGTATTTTTCTCTATTTTTCCATATTTTTACTCAAACTATATCCCTATTTTAATTCATAAATTATGTACTAAATAATTTCAAAATACTTCCTAGCTCAGCATGTTATTTATAATCATTTTCTATCCATTAAAATCCAATTATTTCACGAATTAGTCAATTGGGTCTTATTTAATTCCAATTACAACAATTTTTTGCAATTATAGCCCAATTAGACATTTTGTATTATTTTAATTCGGAACTTATGCATTTCTTACACTCAATATCAGTTAATTACTGTAATTTTACCTATTTAAACTTAATTTCGTCTTTTAATAATTATTAGATATTTTAACTAATTAATTATCTATTTTTATTTGGTATTTAATAGCTAGCCACGTTTATTTAAATTTTAGCTAAATTATAGCCTAATCTTTAAACCCAAATTACCCAACCCACCAGATTTCAAATAACCCAGCCCAATCCCTAAAATCTACCCGGCCCAACCCCCACTCAATCTGAGCCGTTGATCACATGAGATCAACGACCCAGATGTTACCTTACCATAATTAACCCTCGAACGACCCCCCCTGACCCCTCAGTCTTCGAGACTGGTCTCTCTCTCTACCCGTCTCTTCATCTCCTCCTCTCTCTAGAACCTTCTGGGTTCTTCTTCTTCTCCAATGGCCTCCACCGTATCTCAGGCCACCTCTAGTCTCACCCCTTTCGACCACCAGCCGCCTTGAAGCCTTATCTCTCTGATCCTCTCCGTCTCTGAGACCCCCGTTGGTCTTTACTAGGCCCAGACATCTACTGGGGCTCTTGCTTTGGTGATTTTCCGGTCTTCTCCGATGGGGTTTTGACACGACCATGCCACAATCACCACTACCTTCGAGCTTCACGACAGGTTCTCCGGTTATCTCTGATTCTCTTATGAAACCCTAACTTTTGAACTTTTTGATTTTTTCTAGATCCGTAATAGATCTATACATATTATCAGTTCTTTCCATGTTTTCATCAAAGATTTCTCAATTTCCTAAACGATTTCTCATCTTTTTAAAACTAGGGTTCCAAACCCTTTTTCGAAACAGTCCTCTTTTAACTTCTTAGCATTATTCTTGTGGTTTTTTTATCGTGTTCAAACTTTATTTGAGCTTTTTATCTTGTTTAACTCATTTGTTGTTAAAACTCCCGAATTTCTTGGTTCAATTTGTGTGTCCGAGTGTATTGGCCATCTATGTTTATCTGTTTAGCATGAGTGCTTTGCTTTGTGGATACTCTGTGACCTCTGGTGTTCGCTTGAGCCAGGGTTCGCTCGAGGACATAGGGTTATAGATGAGAAAGCCGAGGCAACAACTAGACTCAACCAGCTACGCAAGAGGCTCCGTGACTGTGAGGAAGATCATCACAAAATCCACATAGCTAACAAAAAGTTGATTGAGGAATGGAAGGACATGGCCATCACATCCATTCCGAGGCTAGCACACTTGGAGCGAGGCATAGTTGACCTGGAGGAGAAATTCCTTAGGAGGATCGAGACTTGTCAGAAGACCGGGGGAGCTGAAACGGGAATTCTAGCCAGGACCTACTTGCTTTTGGGACTCCGCGAGATGGGAATGTTGATCAAGGAAAGCAGAGATGCCGAGTCTAGGGAAGGTCTTTCTGGGACCAAATAGATAGGATTTGTCTTTACTTTGCTTTTGATGTAATAAGGCCACTGGCCATTAGTGACATTTTATATTTTTGCATTCTTAGAGTCAAGTTGGATTTGTCTATTTTATTATTAATAAAATGAGGCATTTAGTATTTTAAGTTCTCCAAATTAATTTGTCGTTAGGCCTACCTCGGGCTCAAGAGGTTCCCCAACTTAGGACACGCTTTACATTTCCGCATTACGTGTTTAAAATATCGCAATGTTTTGTGATTCCTCACTAACTTCACTACCTTTTGTTTTTCTTTAGTTATTCCCCTTCCCCAAAGGTTAGTTGTTGCACTCTGGCATCAACAGCTTATTGCACAAGATCAAAGGGCCCTCCTCCTACTCCTCCTCCCAGTCCTCCCAAAGGAAAAATCAAGGGTAAAACTAAGATGGCAGATGCAAGCGGCACCAGAAAAGACAATAGGGATGAATAGGTTGAGATCACTGACGATCGAGGTATTCAGGTTCTGCACGAAGGTATGTCTCCACTAGAGAAGAAGATGCTAAAGTTCCAAGAGGAACTTGATCAAGTCAAGAACTTGGCCCACGTATCATTCTCCCTCAACGTCCCAAACGTTCACTTCCCAAATGCTCCGAACCCCACTTTACCACAAAACATCCCCAAATAACCCAATCACCCCAAAGATCCAGTTCCACCAGCACAATGAAATACATGTCACCACAACACTCCTCCTCTCTAGGATCAGACTAGACAAGAGACCGCTTCAAGGATTACTATAATCCCATTTATGTGGAAACCGTAGCTCATTCCACACCGCATACCCATGAGTCCGACGAGAAGGATAAGCTCGTCAGGAATCTGGCCGAGGAACTCAAGTAATTGACCAACCGAGTTCACGGCGTCGAAGGAGTTAAAGGGATTGAGGGGTTGAACTATGAGGATCTTTGCATACAGCCCGATGTTGAACTGCCCGAGGGGTACAAACCTCCTAAGTTCGAGATGTTCGATGGTACTGGTGATCCAAGAGTCCATCTGAGGACTTACTGCGAAAAATTGGTCGGCGTGGGGAAAGATGAAATGATCCGCATGAAACTCTTCATGAGGAGTTTGAAAGGTGATGCACTATCCCGGTACATCAATCAGGATCCAAAGAAATGGACCAATTGGGTGAACATGGCTACGGACTTCATGGATAGATTCCGGTTCAACACGAAGAATGCACCGGATGTCTTCTACATCCAGAACCTAAAGAAGAAACCAACGAAGACCTTTCGCGAGTATGCTACTCGTTGGAGGTCAGAAGCTTCCAAGGTCAGATCGGCCTTAGAAGAGGAACAAATGAAGAAATTCTTTGTACGAGCTCACGATCCTCAGTACTATGAGCGGTTGGTGATGGTCGAAGGGCACAATATTTCTGATATCATCAAGCTGGTAGAGCGAATCGAGGAAGGTATCAAAAACGGTATGGTTACTAATTTTGAAGCTTTACAGGCTACCAATAAAGCCCTGCAATCCGGTGGTGTGTCCAAGAAAAGGGATGTAGGAGCCGTGATGGTGGCACAGCAAGCCAAGTCCCCTCCCAAATACCAAGTATACCCCGCACCTTCCTTCACGTACCAACCAGCCCCAAGCTACCAAGCACCCTCACTTCAATACCAAACACCCTTACCACCCACATATCAGCCTACCTCGCGCAGATACTCCCAACCAGCTCCCGTCTATAATGCCTACAATTCCGAACCTTCTCACTACCAATCACCACCTAATCGCCAAAACTTCCCAAGACCTCACCCAAAACTTCGACCGTCGTCCACCAAAACAGTATACCACCATAGCTGAACCCATTTACCAACTATACGAAAAGCTCAAAGCCGCCGGTTATATCACACCCATTCCCGCTGTCTACCCTGAGAACCCTTCTCAGTGGGTTAACCCAAACAAAACCTGTGCTTACCACTCCGACATGAAGGGACAAACCATCGAGGAATGTTGTTCCTTGAAGGACAAGATATAGACCCTCATAGATAACAAGATCATTGTAGCCAAGGACCTTGCTCCTAATGTTCGCAATAATTCGCTGCCTGACCATAAAGGTGTTGTCCACATGATTGAGGTTGATGATGACTGGGGTCCCGAGGGATCAATTGGGCTGATTGTAGAGGGTGATCCAAAGAAGCCTGCAATCACTCTTAATCCGATCATGGTCCATATGCAGCCATCTGTGGAAGCTGAGGTAAACATGTCCATTCCACTTGAGTTTGAATCGAGACCACCCGCCAAAAGAAAGGCCTCAGTGCCGATCGAAGTCGAGTTTGTACGACCACTCGAAGTTGCAGTCCGGCCATCTATAACATATACTTCGGCAGGAATAAGAATGACCACACCTATTCCAGTGGCAATGTAAAAAACGACACCCTTTTACTCAGATGCCATTTCGTGGGACTATACCACTGAAGAAAGGAGGAAAGGTAAAGGCAAAACTGAAGAAGCCATCGCTGCACAGGGTATGACGAGAATTGGCAGAGTTTATACCCCTGAACATTTGGCCGAGTCTAGCAAGCAGGCCAATAACCGTCCCCCCATCATTCAAAAAGGTTTAGACGATCAGTGGAGAAAGATACAAGCCAAGGAATACTCAATCCTAGACAAGTTGAACAAAACACTAGCTCAGATATCCATCTTCCCCCTATTACAGAACTCTGAAACACACAGGAGTGCTTTGCTGAGGGTGCTGAGTGAAGCATACGTGCCCGATAATATCACCAGTGGGGAAATGGCCAATGTGGTAGGCCAAGTGCTGGAAAGTCACAAGATCACTTTCCATGAAGATGAGTTGTCGCCCGAAGGATCAGGACATAACAGATCACTACACATCACGACACAATGTGAGGATCATTTCATCACAAGGATCCTAATTGATGGGGGTTCTAGCCTCAACATCTGTCCGTTGGTCATGCTCAAGAAATTGGGCAAAAGTATACATGAGATAAAGGAAGGATAGATCAACGTAAAAGCCTTCGATGGTTCGCAGAGGACCACCATGGGAGAAATCACCTTGTACTTGCAGATGGGACCAACTTGGTTTGATGTAGATTTCCAAGTGATAGATGTGCCTGCATCCTACAATTTACTGTTGGAACGACCTTGGATCCACGCGGCTGGGGCCGTGGCATCAACCTTACACCAAGATGTGAAGTTTGAATGGAATCACCAAGAGGTAATCATTCATGGCGACGGTAGCAACCATATCTACGGTCGCCAGACCTTTTCGGTCATCGATGGAAGGAGGAAGTTGGGTGGAGAAATCTACCACAACGTTGAACGTGTTAACGCCATTGACAAGGACAAGTGGTGGGGCAGTCAGATTGAAAGCATATTGAACTGGCAAGGGTACGAGCCAGGTAAAGGGCTCAGTAAGAATCTCCAAGGAATAACAAAGCCAATAACACTCAAGAAGCACGGTACCACTTTTGGTCTGGGGTACGAGTACACTTGGAAGGAATTCAGGAACTGGTCTCCACCCTGGCGCGACCACTACTACCCATTGGAGCAGCCAATACCCCACATAGAGCAGACTTTCCAGCCAACTGACATCACATATGGTACAGACGAGGAGGAAGCGCTAGCGGAAATGAGGGATCTATTTCTGGATGATGAGGATATGGACTACTGTGTCATTCTCGAGGAGGAGGGGGAGGAAGGCCCTTCTATACAAGTCGTGAGCAAGGGATCATATCTCAACAATTGGTCCGTCAGGACAACCAAAGCTCGTCGGGCCTCGGGGTAGCAAGGCTAACGAAACAAGCATTATTTATTTACAGAATTTTCTTCCTTTTCGCATTTTAATTTTTGCAAGAAAGAGCTCCCATGTTCAAACAATTATTTAATTTATCAAAGCATTTCCAGCTTCTTTATAAATCTTATATTTACTTGCTACTATTTTCCTCCCCACTACTTTATTTACACAGCATTATTATTACTTATCTTGATGAACCGACGACTATGACATGTAACGAGGCAACACAACAAACGGATTCCGAGTCAGACGGGGATGATATACCTGAGGATATTATTAAAGAGGTCGAGAACTTTGAGAATAGACCTAAGTCTAACTTGGACGAGACTGAGGTCGTCAACCTGGGAAATGCAGAGAACGCCAAAGAAACACGCATCAGCATTCATCTGTCGCCGTCAGAAAAGGAGGAATATACGAAATTCTTAAGGGAATATGAGGACATATTCGCCTGGTAATATGATGACATGACTGGCCTCAGTATATCTATTGTGGCCCACAAGCTACCAACCAATCCAATATGCCCACCAGTGAAGCAAAAGCTCAGGAAGTTCAAACCAGACATGAGCTTGAAAATCAAAGAAGAGGTCACCAAGCAGATCAACGCCGGGGTTCTCCGGGTGGTCGAATATCCTACAAGGTTAGCTAACATTGTGCCTGTACCAAAGAAAGATGGGAAGGTTAGAGTCTGCGTCGAATACCGGGATCTCAACCGGGCCAGTCCGAAAGATGACTTCCCCCTGCCAAACATACATATCTTAATTGACAACTATGCCAAGCACGAGCTGCAGTCCTTTGTAGATTGTTTTGCTGGTTACCATCAGATTTGGATGGACGAAGAATATGCTGAGAAAACGGCCTTCATTACGCCGTGGGGAGTGTATTTCTACAAGATGATGCCATTCAGTCTGAAGAATGCAGGGGCCACTTACATGAGAGCCATGAATACTATCTTCCATGATAAAATAAACAAGGAGATCGAGGTATATGTGGACGACGTCATCACCAAATCAAAGAAAGCTGCTGATCACATGGAAGATTTGAGAAAGTTCTTCAACAGGCTAAGGAAATACAATCTGAAACTTAACCCCGCAAAGTGTGCGTTCGGGGTTCCTGCTGGCAAGCTGCTAGGATTCATTGTCAGTCGTCGAGGAATAGAGCTAGATCCATCAAAGGTCAAAGCCATCCAAGAATTGCCGCCACAAAGGAACAAGAAGGATGTTATGAGTTTTCTGGGAAGGCTCAATTATATCAGCCGGTTCATAGCCCAGTCCCTGTCATTTGTGAACCGATTTTCAAAATGCTAAGAAAGGATGCTGCCACCAAATGGACTGAGGATTTTCAAAAGGCATTCGACAGAATCAAAGAGTATCTCTCAACACCACCAGTCTTGGTACCTCTAGAGCCGGGTAGACCTCTATTACTCTACCTTGATGTATTAGATGGAGCTTTCGGTTGCGTTCTCGGGCAACATGATGAAATAGGGAGGAAAGAGCAAGCAATTTACTACCTCAGCAAGAAGTTTACTCTGTATGAGGCCCGGTATTCTCTACTAGAACGCACCTGTTGTGCTTTGACTTGGGTCGCACAGAAGCTGAGGCATTATTTCTGTGCCTACACAACGTACGATGGATCCGCTAAAGTACATCTTTCAGAAGCCCATGCCCACTGGCAAGCTAGCTAAATGGCATATCCTGTTAAGTGAGTTCGACATCATTTACGTAACTCAGAAGGCAGTCAAGGGACAAGCATTAGCCGATCATTTTGCTGAAAATCCTGTGGACGGCGAATACGAACCATTGAAAACGTATTTCCCCGATGAAGAAGTGTCATTCGTAGGAGAGGACATTGCAGAATCCTACGATGGATGGAGGATGTTATTTGATGGTGCTGCAAACTTCAAAGGCGTTGGTATTGGAGTAGCCCTGATATCAGAAACCGGTCAGCATTATCCGGTATCCGCAAAACTCAGATTTCCCTACACCAACAACATGGCTGAATATGAGGCCTGCATAATGGGGCTCAACTTGGCCATCGACATGAATGTTCAGGAATTATTAGTGATTGGTGACTCAGACTTATTGATACGCCAAGTCCAAGGAGAATGGGCGACCAAGAATCCCAAAATACTGCCATACCTACATCGTGTGCAGGAATTGAGAAAGAGGTTCACAATGATTGAATTCCGGCACGTTCCCAGAATCAAGAACGAGTTCGCCGATGCATGGGCTACCTTGTCATCTATGATCCAGCATCCAGATAAGAACTTCATTGATCCCATCCCAGTGAGGATCCACAATCAGCCGGCTTATTGCGCCCATGTTGAAGAGGAAGCAAACGGAAAACCTTGGTTTCATGATATCAAGGAGTACTTGGTAGAGGGAGAGTACCTAGAGCTTTCAAATGCTACTCAGAAGCGCACTCTTCGAAGGTTATTAGAAATTTTCTTTCACAGCGGAGGAATCCTGTACAGGAGGACTCCCGATCTGGGTTTGCTGAGATGTGTCAAAGCAAAGGAAGAAACGAAGTTGTTGGAGGAAATACATGCTAGTACATGCGGTCCTCATATGAACGGGTTTGTTCTAGCAAAAAAGATACTTCGGGCTGGTTATTTCTGAATGACCATGGAAACAGATTGCATCCAGTATGTTCGCAAATTCCACCGATGTCAGATACATGGGGATATGATAAAGTTACCTCCCAGTGAGCTTAATGCAACAAGTTCACCCTCGCCGTTCGCCGCTTGGGGCATGGATGTTATTGGACCAATCGAGCCTACAGACTCCAATGGACACAGGTTCATTCTGGTTGCCATTGACTATTTCACCAAATGGGTCGAAGCAGCATCTTACAAAGCAGTTACTAAGAAAGTGGTAGCCGACTTTGTCCGCGACCGCATTGTTTGTCGGTTTGGAGTTCCAGAGTCAATCATCACCGATAATGGTTCCAATCTCAATAGTGACGTGATGAAAGCCATGTGTGAAACCTTCAAGATCAAACACAAGAACTCCACAACATACAAACCGCAGATAAATGAAGCCGTTGAGGCTGCCAACAAGAACATCAAGAAGATATTGAGAAAAATGATAGAAAAGCATAAGCAATGGCATGAGAAATTATCATTTGCTCTGTTGGGGTATCGCACCACAGTCCGCACGTCAACTGGGGCAACCCCTTATATGTTTGTATATGGTACGGAAGCCGTCATTCATGCCGAGGTCGAGATTCCATCTCTGAGAATCATACAAGAAGCCGAGCTCAGCGACGCAAAATGGGTAAGAAGCCACTATGAGCAATTGACCCTCATAGAAGGAAAAAGAATGAACGCGGTTTGTCATGGTCAGCTATATCAGAACAGAATGACCAGAGCCTTCAACAAGAAATTCAAACCAAGACGATTCACACCGGGGCAGCTGGTGTTAAAGAAAATCTTTCCTCATCAAGATGAAGCCAAGGGGAAATTCTCTCCCAATTGGCAAGGCTCGTACATGGTTCACCGAGTACTAACAGGAGGAGCGCTCATACTGGTAGAAATGAATGGAGAAATTTGTCCCAAACCAATCAACTCGTATGCAATCAAGCGCTACCATGTGTAATTGTTATGTTTCTATCAATGTTGTAAATTGAATTACGCCTGACCTGATTCCCATTTAAGAGGGGATATGTAGGCAGCCCTATGGGTTCAGTCACAGTTTAATAAAATTTTCATTTTCCCCACGAATGGAAACTGGGGCAGAGTTTTGAGGAGGGACCTCAAAATTCCGAAGCAAGTTCAGCCGGTCGCCGCACAAGGAGCAGCCAGGCGCATTCACCTATCAAACTGGGGCAGAATTTTGAGGAGGACCCTCAAAATTCCGTAGCAAGAGAGACTGAAATGTCTTGAACCGCGTCGTGGTCGTCGGTTCATCCAAATAAATTTGTTTTAAATTATATGTTACATTTATAAAACCATGCATATTTACTTCCCAAAACAGCTTGTTTAGCAACGCTACCCCATGGTACAACAAAGTTATCATTATCAAGCAGATAGGGCGGGCCGAGCCAGCGGGGATACGAACTAACCCTCCCCTTTACAGAACTCACGATTTTTCTTTGGACGCAGGCACAAATACGGCGAAAGCCCAAAACATCTTATTATCCCCGCAAGACGCATACTTCTCAAGGATATGCACTCAAACTCGTCGCGCATGCCGACGCTTATTATTATCGCAAACAACGCTTCATTCACGACAATCATATCGCCAAAATATTTCATCAACTAAGAACTCTTACTGTCTCCCTGCATTTTCTCGCATTGCATAAGGCTACTGTTCTGCCTTCCGAGGTTAAGCTCTACCTCCCCTGCATTTTTTCGCATCTTTTCATAAGGCTACTATTCTGCCTTCCGAGATTAAGCACTGTCTCCCTGCATTTTCTCGTATTGCATAAGGCTACTATTCTGCCTTCCGAGACTAAGCACTGTCTCCCTGCATTTTCTCGTATTGCATAAGGCTACTATTCTGCCTTCCGAGACTAAGCACTGTCTCCCTGCATTTTCTCGCATTGCATAAGGGTACAATTCTGCCTTCCGAGGTTAAGCTCTACCTCCCATGCATTCACATCTTTGCATAAGGCTACCATTCTGCCTTCTGTGGTTAAGCGCTACTTCCCCAGCATTTATTTCCTACATTGCATAAGGCTATCATTCTGCCTTCCGAGGTTAAGCTATACCTCCCATGCATTCACATCTTTGCATAAGGCTACCATTCTGCCTTCTGTGGTTAAGCGCTACTTCCCCAGCATTTATTTCCTACATTGCATAAGGCTATCATTCTGCCTTCCGAGGTTCCACGCTACCTCTCTACGCATTTTATTTCATTACGCAAAGCTCATTTCTACCTTTTCGAAGCAATCACCTTTCGTTACGTTATTTATTTACGCTTTCTTTCGGGCTAAGATCTGCCCCTCTTTCCTTTCGCAAATCGCAAGACTAAGCTCTGTCTTGTCAGCATCATACTATTGCATTCTTCATGGGCTAAAATATCGCCAACGTGTCCAAAGGCGTCATCGTTAAGAGGCACCATCTTCATGGCCCGAAAACATCATTTAATGGACTAAGGATCTCTTTTATTCAACTTGCATATCATTATTCAAAGGCACCATGGTTCGGAGGCACCATCCTCATGGCCCGAGAACATCATTTCATAGTCTGCGAATCCCGCACCAAGCGATTCATGGCCCAGGACATGATGGTCTAAGGACATCATCCTAATTGTCCGAAGACATCATTCATAGTCCAACGGGAACTTGCATCATATTTGTATTATGCACGATATATGCTTGTTATTTACTTGCAGGTAATCTGGCCGGAACAGCCAACCAGGCAGGAGAAGACCGCTCCAGTTATCCAAAACAACCCCGTAAGACCTTCCAATTTTGCCTTACCTTGCACCTTGCGTCTGTTCTTGTGCGGCCTAAATCTTTCGTCCAATTTCCACTCGGTCAAAAATTGGTCATCATATCTTTACCCGACAACTCTTTCATCCTTCTCGGGTAAAGAGGGGCAGCTGTTGATACCCAATTTTTTTCCTCAAATTAATTTTTTAACTTGCATATCAGCTTTCAAAATCACTCTTTGCAATAATGAGTATTTTTCTCTAGTTTTCCATATGTTTTACTTAAACTATTTCCCCATTTTAATTCATAAATTATGCCCTAAATAATTTCAAAATACTTCCTAGCTCAGCATGTTATTTATAATCATTTTCTATCCATTAAAATCCAATTATTTCACGAATTAGTCAATTGAGTCTTATTTAATTCCAATTACAACAATATTTGCAATTATGACCCAATTAGACATTTTGTATTATTTTAATTCGGAACTTATGCATTTCCTACACTCAATATCAATTCATTATTGTAATTTTAACTATTTAAACTTAATTTTGTCTTTTAATAATTATTAGATATTTTAACTAATTAATTATCTATTTTTTATTAGGTATTTAATAACTAGCCACGTTTATTTAAATTTTAGCCAAATTCTAGCCTAATCTTTAAACCCAAATTACCCAACCCACCAGATTTCAAATAACCCAGCCTAACCCCCACTCAATCTGAGCCGTTGATCACATGAGATCAACGGCCCAGATGTTACCTTACCATAATTAACCCTCGAACGACCCCCATGACCCCTCTTCGAGACTGGTCTCTCTCTCTACCCGTCTCTTCCTCTCCTCCTCTCTCTAGAACCTTGTGGGTTCTTCTTCTTCTCCGATGGCCTCCACCGTATCTCTGGCCACCTCCAGTCTCACCCCTTTCGACCACCAGTCGCCTTGAAGCCTTATTTCTCCGATCCTCTCCGTCTCTGAGACCCCCGTTGGTCTTTACCAGGCACATAAATCTACTGGGGCTCTTGCTTTGGTGATTTTCCGGCCTTCTTCGGTGGGGGTTTGACACGACCATGCCACAATCACCACTACCTTCGAGCTTCACGGCAGGTTCTCCGGTTATCTCTGATTCTCTTATGAAACCCTAACTTTTGAACTTTTTGATTTTTTCTAGATCCGTATAGATCTATACATATTATCAGTTCTTTCCATGTTTTCTTCAAAGATTTCTCAATTTCCTAAACGATTTCTCATATTTTTTAAACTAGGGTTCGAAACCCTTTTTCGAAACAGTCTTCTTTTAACTTCTTAGCATTATTCTTGTGGTTTTTTACCGTGTTCTAACTTTATTTGAGCTTTTTCTCTTGTTTAAGTCATTTGTTGTTAAAACTCCCGAATTTCTTGGTTCAATTTGTGAGTCCGAGTGTATTGGCCATCTATGTTTATTTGTTTAGCATGAGTGCTTTGCTTTGTGGATACTCTGTGACCTCTGGTGTTATTTGCTATGTGCGTAGGGTTCCTGACTATTCCTTTCTTTTACCCGTATCATGATTCACACCATGTTCTGATTTCTGTCTATTATATGTTATTTGTGCTTATAATATTGTGAGCTGTTCTATTTTTTTTCGAATCCCTAAACCTTTGTGATTGGTACTGTATTGATTTTTGCGTGATACTCTCTACTGATTCTTGAGTACCTCCTTAATTAAGACATGTTGATTTCTTGTCTTTCCTTGTTTATATTATGCCTAGCCCGCTCATATGTGATATTCTCCTTGGTTGACACTGATTCACTGTGATTTTAATCTCACTCGAGATTCTCTGTTGATTTCTAGATATTTCTTGCCTTATTTCTATAGGTAATTCTGTCATATTAATTCATATACACTTTCCTTAATTAGAGTAGTTTGAATTTAGCCTCTATTACATGCCTTATACTTTGGTAAACCTCTTTCCTTATGTGTTGAGACCAGCCTTGCACGACTTTTCTTTCCTTATACTATTATTTTCTGTTACCGTTTGAACAATGATCCCTTAATTAAAGGGAATACTTGCATTAATTGATTCTGATTGGGGTTTACCCCCATAATTGTGCTGAACCATTATTTGTTACCATTTGCTGCCTTCTTTCGAAACTATAAGTACTTTCACTCTTTCAATAACAAGGGGGACAATTCTACATTCTCTCCTGCGCCTTTTCTTTTTTATTTGCTCTATTGCTGCTCCCTCATTCTGCACACTACTGTTGCTGCTCTATCTCTTTGCATCTTGCTATTCCTTACTATTCGACTAGTATGTCTCTAAGTTAGTCTTGTATTATATCTATACAATATGCTCCAATTCTTGTTTAGTTAATTATTACTTCTTCTATGTTTTATCATGTGGTTCTATTGCCTACCATGTAACTAGCATGTCCCTATTATCCCCTTTTCCCTTTTAGCCTAATATGTCTCCTGCTTTCTCTTGTGTGATTCATGATGACTTTGTTTGGCTCCTGTGAAACTAGCATACCTATTTTTCATGTGTGGCTACTTTTACTCTTATCTCAGCATGACTAGTATCTCTTATATGTTTTATCTTATGCTTGAATCGTAATACTATAAGTCTGTCCCCTCTACATAATGCTTAGTTTTCATAAGATTCAAATCTGCATCGAGTATGTGACTCTATTCAATACTTAATGCTCTGTGATAATTGTGATTGTTTGAGAACCTGTAACTTTATTTTGAGGACTAATTGCGTGTAAGTTTGATGCTATCATGCGAATTACTTGTCCCCAACTCCCTTTACCCTGTTGAGTTTGTCTCTTGAACCCTACACCTTTGCTGAGTTGTGATTGGCATGTTTCTTTCCTTTTGCAAACTATTTTTCTTTCATAAAACTCTTACATTGTTCTCTGAAGTCATTTTCAAAACTAATATTTCAGAACTCCCTTTCAAGCTCAACTCTTATAAACTATAAGCACTTCACACTACTCTTAGAAATTAGGTCCTACCCCCCTTCGTGTGAGCATTGCCTTGAGTACCCCTGAGTACTCATTGAACTATGACACACAAGGCTGGTAATTCCACACCGCACTTTGTTAAAATCTTTGCAATTTACTTGGGTGCTGGTATTGGTCGGGGACCCATTTGGGGCCCTAGGAAACTTTGCCGCACCCAGACCATGTAAGGCTGTGAAACTCGAAAGGAGTGAGGCTGGGAGATTGGGCCTGATTGAAGGCTCCCTATAGAATAACTTCTTATTTTCCTTTTTTTCATTACTGTAATTCATTTATTGCTGGTTTGTAATAATTTGTAAACGAATAACTGGGGCTGGATAGTGGATACGGGGGTTATGTATGCTTAGTGTAATCATGGGTAGACAACATGCTTATAGGCTTCTATTTACTTACTTATGCAATAGATAATCTGCCTACGACATGCATCTCATTAGAAATCCTGCTTTAGGTTCTTCAATTTTCAGCATATCTATTATGTTCATTTCGTAAACCATTATCACAGTAATAGCTAGAACAAGCAAATAAACGGTTGTAAGGCATTATAACTTCATTTTTTCATGATCATTGCATTTAGAAACCATGTTTAGGGTACTCATGTGTGCATTAGATATCCTGCCTTTAGGACTTCTTATTTGTCAAACTACAGTAGCTGAAAGCCCAATTAGCATGTTAATCTAATAATCCCATAAAATATGATTAGTCCACTTGAAACATTTTCTGCAAATATATACCTTTAAAATCAGAATCCAAATATGCATGTTCACCCTTTGAGATAGTTAGGCAATGTATACGACGCCTAGGCAAACTTTAGGCCTAATGCATATTAAAATCAAATCAATTATGTTCTACTAGTTTAATCAGCCTCTTTTAACCTTTTTGAACTCTTCTGCTCCCATTCTTGATTTTGCCTCTCTGAAGTTCACTATACTTCTTATTAAGACTCCTACTCTATATATCTTTAGCAAATCTTGAAGTCGTGCATTTGCTGACCCTTAAGATTTTCTGGTCCTTGCACTATTATGTTTTCAAACTGCTGGGTTGTAAAGCTACTTCACTCCTCTCTAATCGTGCCATTCTGAATCCTTGCTCTGTAAACCTGTTAGTTTTGATACAATTTTACCACTCTTTTACTATAATTCTCTTTTTAACTACTACTCTCTGTTAAGCTACTGCATTTTATTCAATTCTCTTTTAAAATCACTGCAAACCATGCTTTAATGATTTTCATCCGTATTTTCTGGAAACTTTGAATCCCTGTATATCTTCTAGATCTTACCGTTGTCTCTAAACAACTACATTTTCTGAAAATCAACCATTTTCTGAATTACTCAATCTAAATTAAATTGTCTATTTCATCGCTAAGTTTTCAAAGCATATCCTTTTGCAACTTACTGATTTCACTTTAAACTCCTGTTTTAAACTCCCATCGTTGAGACCTTAAGTGTGTTTGAGACGTGCTACTTATATGTCTACTTGTTGAGGGGTCTGTGAGCCTTTATTTGCCTCTGTGTGTTCCCTTATACGTTCAGTCCTACTTGTTATGTATGTCTCTTAGTGTTTTATCCTTTAAACCTAAGGGTTCAGCCTAGTCCCTGCCTTGTAGGAATAGTTGTCCTAAATACCCTCCAGGACTTATAGAATGGGACGGGTAATAGCACGCAGTAAGCACTCAGGACCAGCACACACGCTTTTTAAAATAACCTTTACGGGGTGGGAAGGGTAGAATACGGATATGATGACTGGTGCGCTAATACCACGTGTAGCCGCCTCTTTGAGGAAGTGACATACCGGGTATTGCATTGATCTGATCCGTATTACGTTAAACCTTGGATACTTTCTTTATATTTTGTAATGTTTTCAAAACCTTTTATAAATTATGCTTTGTGTGAAATCCCCTCTTATATGAACCTTGCTTGCTATTTGTTCATCGTCCAAATTCACAAAATTTCTTGGCTGGGACCCACAGTTGTGGATCTTGAGGGGTGCCTAACACCTTCCCCTTAGGATAATTTCAAGCCCTTACCCAATCTCCGGTAATGCAAAATAGTTTATGAGTTATCAACTCTAGGTGCCCTAACGCACCATAAAAATCGTTAGGTGGCGACTCTTCCTTAAACCCTCTTCCTTTAAGGAGTTGTCCAAAAAGTCATAAATCCGATCTCTCCGTACCTGACCCGTGCGATAGAAAAAGGGGGCGCGACAGGTACCATTTCATCGACCCGCGGTTCACGCAAAGGTTCGTGATGTTCTCTACCTTTGGACGAAGATATGGAAGCCCTAGCTCTCGGAGAAGTTAAAGACCTAGAAGAAGGGGGGAAGTAATTTGGGAAGAGGAAGAACCCCTTGAAGGAGTAGAACCTGAACTCCTCAACCTACCACCTCTCCGGCTCCACGTCGGAACAGAATAGGGAGTCAAATCTTCTACATTTACAACTCCCTTAGACTAGTTCGAAGAACACATATTTACAAAGACAAGGAAAAAGTTCTTTACAAATAAAGAATGAAAGTTAGAAGCTTTTCGTGAAAGTAAATAAAGAAAAAGGAGTATTTATAGTCGAAGACAACCGTCAAAAATGGGAAAAAACAATGATGAGAAAGCCATAATTGAAGGTGTCACTTCGTGACTGATGCAGCCGCAATAAGCCCTAAAAGGCGCTGAACAATTGCAGAACCAACCCGAGATGACACATGGCTTAAGCATTAAATGGAAATGACAAGCGACGCCTACGTTCAGAGAAAGATGCAATGTTTCGAGGGAAGCGGCGACAAAATAATCTCGCCATAAATGAGTATCCACTTACCAAATATTAATCGATAAATAAATGGTGACTGGGGGACTATCTGCATTGGTAAAAAGAGCTTCACACGTGTAATAATTCTTGATTACTCAGCCAGTTATGTGGAGCAATAAAAACATGACAGCTGGACAGGATTCTGTAATGAGGAACGAGGCAAAGAGGCACGACATAATATACCTACGGGGTAATCAGCTACGGGAAACTCAACCTGATTGAGACAAGGAAGAGACACGATCAGAATGACTCCGGACATAGCTACGGCAGATTCAAAGATCTTCAATTAATGATCCACACGTTACACAACCTTCACGCAATAGTTACGGTTACTCTTTGTAACGTTACATTAATGTCATAATTAGTCATTAATGTGCGATCATTGTAAAAGGTAGACGTTATATTAAGAAATTCCCTATATAAGGGAATAAAATATAACTTGTAAGGGACATTCGAACTACGATTATAATACACTTTACTTTTTGTGCATCTCATTATTTTCTATTTACTTACTTATTCGCAATTATCATTATTACCTTGGTTATCAGAAACCCGCGTTCATCCTAAAAAAAAGCTTTGGTCAAAGGATCTAATTCTTTGGTTAAACATCGGGGCCCCAACCAATAATACCAACAAGTCACAAATGATTATCGGGACTTAGTCGCACCGTCAGAACACCCAAAATAACATCAAAACACTGGAATCTCATCAAATTCAAGCCTATGAACTTTGAAATTTCTAAATTCCACCAACGATGCTGAAACTATCCAAAACACCTCCGATTGACCTGAAATTTTGCAGACATATCCAAAATGACATTACAAACCTGTTCCAACTTTCGAAATTCCATTGCGACCCCGATAGCTTATTTTTCACTGCCGAACAGATATCACCAAAAACTAAGTTTCGCCAATTCAAGCCGAATTCTACACCGGTCATCACAAAAATATTCTAAACACACTCCTAAGTCCCAAATCACCTAACGAAGCTATCTGAGCCATAAAATATGCATTCCGAGGTCGTTTACCAAATAGTCAACTCTCAGTTGACTTTTCCAACTATAAAGCTATTTTTAAAGATTGTCTCAACCATTCTGAACCCGAGCCAACCGACTCTAACACATCATAAACAGTATAACCAACCTATGAGAAGGAAAAAACAGTAAATAATAATGGAGGTTCTACGTAACGACCGACCGGGTCGTTACATTCTCCCCCTCTTAAACAAACGTTCGTCCTCGGACGGGTCTAGAAACATACCTGGAGTCTCAAACAAGTGAGGATATCTGCTCCACATATACGGCTCAGTCTCCCAAGTAGCCTCCTCCATTAGCTGACCTCTCCACTGTACCTTCACTGAAGCTATATCCTTAGACCTCAAATTTCTAACCTGACAATCCAAAATGGCCACTGGCTCAACCTCATATGACATATTATCCTCGAGTTGAACTGTCCTGAAGTCTAAAACATGAGATGGGTCACCAACGTACTTCCGAAGCATCGACACATGGAATACCGAATGCACACTCGATAAGCTGGGTGGAAAGGCAAGTCTATAAGCCACCTCTCCAATCTTCTGAAGTACCTCAAAAGGACCAACAAACCGGGGACTCAACTTTCCCCTCTTTCCGAACCTCATAACACCCTTCATGGGTGATACCTTCAGCAGTACCTTATCACCTTCCATAAAAGACACATCCCGGACCTTCCGGTCCTCATAACTCTTCTGCCAAGACTGCACCGTGCGAAGTTGCTCCTGAATCAACTTTACCTTCTCCAGCGCATCCTGAATCAAATTTGTGCCTAACAGCCTGGCCTCACCGGGCTCGAACCAACCAACCAGAGATCTACATCTCCTACCATATAAATCCTCATACGGGGCCATCTGAATACTGGACTGGTAGCTATTATTATATGCAAACTCCGCGAGTGGCAGAAACTGATCCCATGAACCCCCAAAATCAATCACACAGGCACGCAACATGTACTCCAAAATCTGAATAGTCTGTTCCGACTGCCCGTCGGTCTGAGGATGAAGTTGTGCTCAACTCTACCTGAGTACCCATACCTCTCTGCACGACCCTCCAAAACTGAGACGTGAAATGAGTACCTCTGTCAGAAATAATAGAAATCGGAACTCCGTGCAATCAGACAATCTCTCTGATGTGGATTCCAGCTAACCTCTCCGAAGTACAAAATAGTACTGGCAGGAATAAAGTGCGCGGACTTGGTCAACTTTTCCAAAATGACCCAAATAGCATCAAAACCCTTCGAAGTACGTGGAAGCCCAACTACAAAGTCCATGGTAATCCGCTCCCACTTCCATTCCGGAATATCTAACCTCTGAAGTAACCCACCTGGTCTTTGGTGCTCATACTTGACCTGCTGGCAGTTGAGACACCGTGCTACATATTCAACAATATCTCTCTTCATCTGCCTCAACCATTACTGCTGTCTCAGATCCTGATACATCTTCGCGGCACTCGAATGGATGGAATACCGCGAGCTGTGGGCCTCTGCTAATATCGACTCTCGAAGTCCCTCCACATTGGGCACACAAATACGACCCTGAATCCTCATAACTCCTTCATCACCAATAGTCACATCCCTGGCATCACCTCGACGGACCTTGTCCTGAAGAACTAACAAGTGCCGGTCATCATACTAGCGTGCTCTAATCTGATCATAAAGAGAAGACCGGGAAGCCATGCTAGCTAATACCCGTGGAGGCTCTGACAAATCTAATCTCACCAACTGTCCCGCTAAAGCCTGAACATCAAGTGCTAAAGGTCGCTCTGCTGCTGAAAGGTAAGCTAGACTTCCCAAACTCTCGGCTCTACGACTCAAAGCATCGCCACTACATTGGCCTTCCCCAGGTGATACAAAATAGTGAGTCACAATCCTTGAGAAGCTCTAACCATCTCTCTGACGCAAATTCAAGTCCTTCTGCTTCAACAAATACTGCAGATTAGGATGATCGTTGAAAATCTCACACTGCACTCCATACAAATAATGGCGCCAAATCTTTAAGGCGTGAACAATGGCAGCTAACTCAAGATCGTGCACTGGATAATTCTTCTCGTGAACCTTCAACTGTCTATATGCGTAGGCAATCACCCTACCGTCTTGCATCAATACCACTCCCAAGCCAACTCTAGAAGCATCACTGTAGACTGTATAAGAACCCGAACCAGTAGGCAAAACAAAAACTGGAGTTGTGGTCAATACTGACTTGAGCTTCTGAAATCTCTCCTCACACTCATCGGACCATTTGAATGGAGCACCCTTCTGGGTCAATCTGGTCAAAGGTGAAGCAATAGAAGAGAATCTTTCCACAAAACGACGGTTATATCCCGCCAAATCAAGGAAAATCTTAATCTCAGTAGCTGAGGACGGTCTGGGCCAACTCTGCACCGCATGAATCTTCTTCGGATAAACCTGAATACCCTCACTGGACACCACGTGCCCCAAGAAAGCTACTGAACCAAGCCAAAACTCACACTTGGAGAATTTTGCATAAAGCTTCTCCTCCCTCAACCTCTGTAACACAACTCTCAAATGCTGAGCATGCTCCTCCTGGCTACGAGAATAAACCAGGATGTCATCAATGAACACAATGACGAAAGAATCAAGGTAAGGCTGAAACACGCTGTTCATCAATTGCGTGAACGCGACTGGGGCATTAGTCAGCCCAAATGACATAACCAAAAATTCATAATGACCATATCTGGTCCTGAAAGCAGTCTTCGAAATGTCAGAATCCCGAATCTTCAACTGATGATACCCAGACCTCAGGTCAATCTTGGAGAACACTCTAGCTCCCTGAAGTTGATCAAACAAGTCATCAATACGGGGCAAAGGATACCGGTTCTTCACCGTAACCTTATTCAGCTGCCTATAATCAATACACATGCGCATGGAGCCATCATTTTTCTTCACAAACAACACCGATGCACCCCAAGGTAACACACTAGGCCGAATGAACCCCTTATCTAGGAGTTCCTGAAGCTGCTCTTTCAATTCTTTCAACTCTGCTGGTGCCATACGATAAGGTGGAGTAGAGATAGGTTGGGTGCCTGGCACCAAGTCAATACCAAAATCAACATCCCTGTCAGGGGGCATGCCTAGCAGGTCTGTAGGGAATACGTCCGAAAAATCACGGACTATAGGAACAGAATTAACAGAAGTAGTCTCACTACTAACATCCCTCACAAAAGCAAGATAAGATTCACATCCTTTCCCAACCATACGATGAGCCTTCAAATAAGAAATCACTCTGCTAGGCACATGCTCTATAGACCCTCTCCACTCAACTCTCGGAACTCCGAGTATAGCCAGGGTCACGGTATTAGCGTGACAATCAAGAATAGAATGACATGGGGATAACCAATACATGCCCAGTATCACATCAAAATCAACCATACTGAGTAACAACAAGTCCACTCGGGTCTCCAGACCCCCAATAGATATACCACACGACCGGTACACATGGTCCACAATAATAGTATTGCCCACCAGAGTCAAAACATGAACAGACGTAACTAAGGACTCACGGGGCATATTAAGAAAGTGAGCAAAATCGAAAAATAAGAGTATGTGGAACTAGGTTCAAACAAAGCCAAAGCATCACTTTGAAAGACTGAAATAGTACCTGTAATCACCATATTTGAAGCCATAGCATCAGGCCTAGCTGGGAGTGCATAAATACGCGGTTGACCTCCACTTGCTCAATCTCCCCCTCTAAGGCGGCCTCTAGCTGCCTGACCACCACCCCTAACGGCTTGGGTGGGTGGTGAAGTGAATGGGGCTGAAGTCGAAGGCTGAACCCTCTGTTGAGATGAACTACTAGGACGACGAGGACACTGTCTCCACCCATGTCCAAACTCTCAACACTCTAAATAACTACCTGGAGCTGGAGATAGGGACTGAAGAGAACCCCTACCACCTTGATAACCACCGGATGAACCATGCATAGAAGAACCCCTGGAATGATGATGCTCTGGAGGAACTCTGAGTTGGAAGGGCACTAAAAGATGAATGTCCCTGATGAGAACTGCGGGGATCCTGCCCCGAAGATGCGCCACTATACGCTGGGCGAGCTGGCTGAGGCGGTCTAAATGAACGACCTCTATTGTGCTGAAACTGCCCTTTAGAAGGGCCACTGCTCAAACTACCTGATCTACGAGGCCTCTTAGCCTCCCTCTCCTCACGCTCTTGCCAGTGAACTGACTCAATATCCCAAGCAATGTCAACAACCTACTCGGATGTAGCTCCAGACACTCTCTCCTTGGTCATCAAAATCCGAAGCTGATACGTGAGACCATCTACAAACCTCCTGATACTCTCCCTATCAGTAGGGACTAACTCAGAAGCATGTCGAGCCAACTTAGAAAATCGAATCTCATATTATGTAACTGACAACTCTTCTTGGAGGAGCTGCTCAAACTGCATGCGTTGCTCCTCTCTGTGGTACTGAGGAACACACTTCTCTAAAAAGATCGTGGAGAACTGCTGCCAGGTGAGGGGTGCTGAACCAACAGGCCTACGCCTCTCAAATGCCTCCCACCAAGTGAAAGCAGCACCAGCAAACTGAAATGTAGCAAACGAGACCCCATTGGTTTCCAAAATACCAACAGTACGGAGTATCCTCTAGCACTTATCTAGAAAACCTTGGGCATCCTCACCCTCTGTGCCGCTGAAAGTCAGAGGCTGAAATCTACTGAACCTCTCCAGCGACGCTGCTCATCCTCGGGCATAGCTGGGACTACATAGACCTGAACTGGGGCAACCGGCTGGGCTAGGACTGCCCTCGATGCCTAAAAACCCTATACAACCTGCTCAGGTGTCCGGGCAGCTGGAGTCTGAGTGCCTCCCTCCGGCCTGAGCTGTAGCAGCAATAGTAGACGTAGCAACTGCTTGAGCTAAACTGGTACACACTGTCAATATCTGAGCCAGGGTCTCCTGAAGACCCGAAATGACAATAGGCACTGCCGGTGCCTGAGCCTGTCCCGCTATAGAACCCTTAGCGGGAACCTGATCCTGAATAGTAGAGGGATCAACTGGTACTGCCCCGACTGCTCCACGGGCTGGTCCCCTACCTCTACCACGGCCTCGACCTCTCGTGGGTCCAGCTGGTGTCTGGTCACCCTGATCCGTAGCGCGTGTCCTCACCATCTGTGAGAGAATGAAACAAAAGGAGTTTAGATTTCCAGAAAAAATAGACTGGCACGAAAGAGTTCAAGAAAATGAGATTTTTCCTAAGAGTTCTGTAACCTCTCGAAGATAAGTACAGACGTCTCTGTACCGATCCGCAAGACTCTACTAAACATGTTCATGCCCGTTGAGTCTTATGTAACCTAGAGCTATGATACCAACTTGTCACGATCCCAAATCCTAACAGGTTGCGATGGCGCCTATCGTGCAACTAGGCTAGCCAACCATCGCATAACTACTAATTTATTTTAATATAATTTCTCAAAACTCAATAATAACTAGTATAATAAGTATAAAAATTTCTCTAAGTCTTTAAGCAAGCATAATATAATCTGACAGTCTAACAAATCCCCCAGAACTGGAGTCAACTGATCACGAGCATCTAAGAATAAAACTAACCCTACTAATGTCATAAACAATGTCTCAGAACAAAAATACTAATGAAGGAAGGGAAATAGAGAAGTTGCGGACGCTGGACAGCTACCTCGAAATCCCAAAGTTGATGCCAAACGGACGCAAGTGACTACTGATCAGAACCAGTACCTGGATCTGCACACAGAGGTGAAGGGAGTAATGATGAGTACGCCAACTCAGTAGTAATGAAAATAAATCAAGTCTGAAGATAAGAAACACACAACACAAAACACCAATGCACAAAACAGTAAAACACCGAGTCTCCATAAAGTATACATTTAATACATGAGTTTGAAAACCAATTTCAGTAAAAATCCTTTGAACAAGTATATTTTCCCAAATGATTTTTAGTAAAACTCCCAGTAATATCAGTTTGAAAGATGAAACGAATCATAATCAAAACTCAGTAAAATATTATTATAAACTGCCCCTCGGGCCAAATCATCACTCATAATCAATCACTCAGCACCTCACAGTCACTCAGCATCAGCCCCTGGGACAACCTCACTGTCACTCATGGCTCCCAATCACTCATCCCACGGCACTCGGCACTCGGCATCGCACTCAGTAGGTACCTGCGCTCACTGGGGGTGTGTACAGACTCCGGAGGGGCTCCTACAGCCCAAGCGCTATAAACAAGCCAATTCATGGCACCAATCACTCAGGCTCTCGGCCTCTCTCATGTCATAAATAACCTCACAATATTGCCCTCGGCCTCACTCAGCCAGACACTCTCAACGTGCCAATCGGGCCATAAATAAACGGGTTCTCGATCCAAAACAGTATTTCATTTCAAGAAATAATATCAATGAACTCTGAGTGTCAAAACAAATTTAGCAAGAAAGACTGAGTGCAAAATCATAATTTATAAGTGAGGAATATCAGTAAAGTAGCCCACAAGGGGTTAGAACAGATTAGCACTAGGCCCTAAACATGGCTTACAACCCAAATATATCAAAACATAGCAATACTATAAAACATATGCTTTAAAAGCAGTTTTGCAACTCAATAGTTTCCTAAAAAGGAACATCTTTCCAAATTTCCAATTCGTGCACGCCCCACACTCGTCATCCAGTGTGTGTGTCACTCCAAAACCGTGAAAGGATGTAAAGTCCGGGGTTTCATACCCTCAGGACAGGATTTAAAGACATTACTAACCTCAAACTAGCCCGAAAAGCTACTCCGCAACACGCTTGCCCCTCGAATCAACTTCTGAGTGCTCTAAATCTATCAAGTTAAGATTTTTCACATCAATTTATGCTAAGGGGATGAAACCCAATCGAAAGATATCAATTTTAAGCAAAAAACCCGACCCCCGGGCCCGCATCTCGGAACTTGACAAACTTTATACCAAAACGATCCTCATCATCTCACGAGTCGGTACATATTAAGAACTCTGAAATCGGAGTCCAAATGACTCCTCAAGTCACCCCTAAAAGGTCTCTTAAACTCAAGCCCTAGTTTCCCCCTTTTCCATTGATTTTTCCCAATTAAACACTATTAATTTTGTCTTTAATCACATATAATCGAGTTAATAAGTCCAAAAAGCTTACCTCAATGATGCACAAACGTTTCCCTCTTCAAAAACCCTCAAAAAGCTCGGAACCCGCACAACAATGGTGAAAAGAGGGTTAAAAATCGTGAAGTCCCTTTTTTATACTTTTCTGCCCAAGATTTTCGCACGTGAGGCTAAAATCTCGGACTTGCGGTCCGCATCTGCGCTCAGGTGGACCGCACCTGCGGTTTTTCATTAAACCGGGCTATTCCGCACCTGTGGCTCCACATTCGCACCTGCGACCTCGCAGGTGCGGTCAAATATCCGCATCTGCGCCTTTCCCTGGGCTGGCCAAATTTTACACTTGTGTAGTCTCTTTCCGCTCCTGCGATCAAACATCCGCAGGTGCGGTTACACTAGTAAAATCACTCCAGCAGCCGATGCTGCACTTTTCAAGCCTAAAAAATTCCTGCCAATCATCCGAAATCAATCCCGAGCCTCTCGGGGCCCCAATCAAAAATACCAACAAGTCACAAATGATTATACGGACTTAGTCACACCCTCGAAACACCCAAAATAACATCAAAACACCTGAATCTCATCAAATTCAAGCCTATGAAATTTGAAATTTCTAAATTCCACCGATGATGCTGAAACTATCCAAAACACCTCAAATTGACCTGGAATTTTACAGACATATCCAAAATGACATTACAAACCTGTTCCAACTTCCGAAATTCCATTCTGACCTCGATAGCCTATTTTCCACTGCCGACCGAAAATCACCAAAAACTAACTTTCGCCAATTCAAACCTAATTCTACACTGGTCATCACAAAAATATTTTGAACACTCCTAAGTCCCAAATCACCTAACGAAGCTATCCGAACCATAAAATCCGCATTCTGAGGTCGTTTACCAAATAGTCAACTCTCAGTTGACTTTTACAACTATAAAGCTATTTTTAAAGACAGTGTGTCTCAATTCTCACTACAAGCATTCTGAACGCGAGCCAACCGACTCTAACACATCATAAACAGTATAACCAACCTATGATAAGGCAAAAATAGTAAATAATAATGCAGGTTCTACGTAATGACCGACCGAGTCGTTACAGTTCCCTTGTGGTACAAAGTGGTTGAGCAATTTGACATTGTTTTTACGAAGTATATATATTTATGTTCCTGTTTGTTTCATGGTTGAGATGATATTGATGAAGTTTATGAGAAAAAAATACAGTTTATTATTTATGATTGTTGAGACAAAAATATTGTGAAAGGCTTGGCCTGAATTGTGAAATTTATGAATAAATTGATATGATATGTCTGGTGGGAGCGGGTTGCATATGGGTGTGCATTCGATTTATCGATTCGATTTTGACCCTTATCGATAATTACTTATCGATTTTTACATATGCTTATCGTTATCGTTTGAATAAGGTTTCGATTTTTTCGATTTCGATTTATCGATTTTTGGGGCTTATCGATTCGGTTATCGATTACACGAATAAAGAAATTTGCGAAATTCCACAGAAAGTATATCGCTATAAACACGCCTAACTAATGTGGACAAAAAGAAGCTAAAATAAGACGTATGGACAAAAAGAAGCTAAAATAAGACGAACACCGTTTATAACATAAAAATTGTGTCAATAAGCACATGCAACGAAACTAAAGTAAGGGATCAAATGTATGCCACCAACACTCTAAATGTAAGGGATCGAATGTGCGCCACCAACACATGCAACAAAACTAAAGTAAGGTATATTTGTCTTTAACTATACACAAGTGTATCACTGTCCCAAATATTCACTTCATGGTCCATACTTGGGCAGAGGATAAACCAATTGCTCAGGGTAATAGTCGTCTTTTTATTCCCACTTCGTCTAACTTGTTGGCACTGTTCGATCTGCAGAAACAACGCGAGAAGCTCGCTGAAAAGATTGACCAACTGAATTCGGCGATTGATGACATTTCCACTCAGTTGAGTTCAGATAACACGCCAAACGGAGCCGCTGTGAACTCAGATGATGTTGAAGCTGTTTATAAGAACATTTCTATCTTAATGTCAAAGTCAGCAGAGGACATTGAATACATTCTGGGAATATTCTTAGTTCAGTTTTAGTGTTTTTGGTGTTTGCTACTATTATATCTTATCGGTTTATCAATAAACCGATAACCGAAGAGGACAAAATAGGAAAAATTCGAAATCGAAATCGTAATCGATAAATCGATAAACCGATATCGATAAATCGATAACAAATAATCGATTCGATTTATCGATAAACCGATTCGAATGAACACCCCTAGGGTTGCACGCCGCAATAAGGAGTGATAAGGGTGGACAGGTGGGATCGGGTTGCACGCCGCAACAGAAGTAATAAGGGGGATATATTTAGGGAGGAGCAATAAGGGTGGACAGGTGGGAGCGGGTTGCACGCTGCAACAAGGAGCGATAAGGGAGGACATTTATATTTTTACTGATTTTCAAGGAAAATAAAGATTTGAAAAGCTTAAATGTTTGTTTCACTATTCTTCATATTTTTGGCACTACTATTATTTAAAGTTTAAAGTTTAAAGTTTGGGAACTTGAAAATTATTTGAGAAATGGTTATAGCTGAGACCTAGAAAAGACGACTGAATTATTTTATTGTTGTTACAATATTTATTTATTTGTTTAGATTTCCTTCTTGCTTCATATATTATTGTCACAGGTTATATTGCTAAAGCCCCGCCGTAGCCTCGTCACTACTTCGTCGAGGTTAGGCTCGGCAGTTACTCAGTACATGGGGTCGGTTGTACTGATACTACACTCTGCACTCTTTTGTGTAGATCCAGGTACCGACCAGTAGTAGAGATATTTAGAGCGGCTGTTCAATTATTCGGAGACACGAGGTATATCTACCGGCGTTCGCAGATCCCGAGAGTCTTCTCCTATTTTCATAAACGCTATTTTATCATATTCAGAATAGTTACACTATTTCTTTCAGCCCATTATTTGTAGTATTCTTTAGTAGTTCGTGAATTGTAACACCGGACTCTAGGGTAGTTTTTGGATTTATCTATATAATTAGTTCGTGGCTCGGTTTAGTTAATTGTTTATTATTTTATACGGCGAATTATTTATTTAAAGCCAATAGATTAAGTATTAATTTAAAATTGTTTTATCCTGTTTAAATGGTTAATTAAAGGAAATAGTTAAGCGAACTCTAACATTGGATTTCCTAGAAAGTGTGGTATTAGGCGCCATCACGATCCCTAAGGTTGGGAATTTGGGTCGTGACAAGTTGGTATCAAAGCACTAGGTTGCTTAGGTCTCTCAATTCACGAACAAACTTGGTAGAGTCTGAAGGATTGGTAAGGAGACGTCTGTTCTTATCTCTCAGAGGCTATGAAGTTAGGAACAATTTTACTTCTATTCTGCTCTATCGTGCGAATTTATTCTACCATTGATAATTGAATTTGTCTATTCTTGTCCTCTCACAAATATTGACAACACGCCAAACGTCTACAACTGGACAAGAGGTGAAGCCCCAATGACAGCTACGATTAGGGGAAGAGACAGAAGCGGAGCTCAGTCTAAAGCTCGAACATCAGCACCTATTGTACATCCCAAATGGATCTAGACGCGAAGGTTCTAGTTTAGTCAGTACATGTTGGAATAGCCCATATCACAGAAAGATTTATAGCTAATCCAGTGTTGCATAACAAGGGAATAGTTGAAAGTAACAAGGTCGATTTATATGAGCCGTGAAGTTTAACATTTTAGATTATCAGGCATTGTGACCTATGACTTCGTGCCAAGTGGAAAAGTCCACCGTCAAGGAATAAATTGCGAGGTCATGTGTTATATCGGTTTTGTCTTGGAATGTATAAGGTCGGAGATCTTGCAAGAGATAAAGCTGGGAACTGCGGTATGTCAGTCTCCTTAATAACCCTATACCTCAGTACCAAAGGAGTTATTCGAACAACTTTAAATCTACAGAAGGTGTACTCAGCGTGGAAGTCACGGTTGTGGATTTTTGGGTGCTCCAGAGGGTGTACAATGGTTGAAGAGCTTCTAGACTACATGGTTCGTGCCAAGAATTATCTGTGTAGAGCTTTACGTTTGGGGTCATTGTGCATTAATAAGGATAAGAGTTACCCCAAGGAATAACGAAGGGTACATGAATACGTGGGGTAGCTCAGCGGTGTTGAGTCAACATGGTACAGAATAAATTGGTCGCCGGTGGTTGAGGCAAGCCTGCAAAGAGGATGACCAGTCATTGCAACACCAACTATTTGACTCAGTTCTCATAATGCTTTTGAAATAGTTTGTTTCTCGAACTTTCCATTTTGCGTGGCGCTTAGGGTTTGAATGGTTGCATCATGTCATTATGACGGTGTCGGAATATGCCATCAAGTTCGGTAAGTTAGCCGTCATACTCCTACTTCGGTTTATCTAGCCAGTGAGCAAGTCCACAGACTTATTAGAGGACTCAATTATGACTGTAAACTCTTGTGCGACTCAGGGAAAGTCGATACTTCAATTCAATAGTGATAGAAATTGTCCTAGACCTGGGAGAGACATATTTCATCAGTGCACTCAGGCTATGTGCCCCATTGCATTTACAATTAACTTACGTGACCAACTAGGGAAAAAGGGGTCGGAATGCCGAAAGTGGAGGTCAGATTCCTAGAGGTGGAGACCCAGCCTACTGATATATTTTCTATGGTATGGCTGAGGTCGATACATTAAATGGTGTCATTTCAAGAACAATCTCTAATTAGTATAAAGTGATGATTTCCTGAACTTAGTACGGTAATGCGTATCCAATAAAAAATCTTCTAATATGCTCTACTCTCGAGTGAGCTTCGTAACTCAAATATCTACTTATGCGAATACTTGTATTGAGAAATCCTATGGAAAAACTGCGTCTAGCATGACGTGTTGTAATTTTGTTTAACGAAAAATATTTAAAGGAAGGAAATTGAATATTTTCGATTGGCACGATACGCATGTTGCTTGTGATTCAGAATTGAGGACGAGATCCTCGCATTGTAATATGATTTGAGATGTTTAAATCGGGATACGAGCCATGGTGGAAGTTATGTAAGGACGAGGTCCTGGTGATGAAAAATTCTTGTGTTTAAAGTCTCCCTTGTGAATTAAAACTTTACTATAGTACTGGGAGTCATGCCTGTTAAGCTTATTCAAAAATGTATGTATAAAATAATGATAATGGTCATAATAATAAATGAATAAATAATAATAATAAAAGTAATACTAATAATAATTAAATAAAAAAATAAACTAATTATTTAACTGTGTATAATTTTCCAAATCCGTGTCAGAACTATTGAGCTTTGACCTGCGAGGTATGTGCCACCCATGTGGAATAAAATGAGACACGTTAAGTCGGGTATATAATTATGAGGTCTTCAGGAATCGCATCTCGTTATCAGTATTGTGAAGGTTTGAAACGAGATTATTGTTAATGGGAAGCTGTTTGATGATTCTGTAAGTGACTATGAACAACTATTAAGAGCATATTGAGCTGAAAGGATGTTCCATTCGAATGGTCAGGCGAGTGTGTGTTGAACTTTCAGAAACATAAGATTTGCCTTGACTTCAGCACCGGTGTTGGTATTACCATCAGGTTTAGGTTCTTTCACGGTGCATTGTAACACTTCCCGAGTTGGACTTGGAACGGTATTAAAGCAGGATGGCAGAGTAATTGCGTATGCATCTCGTCAGTTGAATGTCCATGAGAAGAATTACCATGTTCATGACTTAGAGTTGGCAGCCATTGTTCATGCATTGAAAATTTGGAGGCACTATCTTTATGGCGTGCCGTGTGAGGTTTTTACTGACCATCGCAGTCTCCAGTAGTTATTCAAGCAGAAAGATCTAAATTTGAGGCAACGGAGATGGTTAGAGTTACAAAAAGATTATGATGTCACCATATTGTATCACCTGGGAAAAGCCAATGTGGTGGCCGATGCATCGAGTAGAAAGGCAGTGAGTATGGAAGCCTTGCGTATATTCCAGTTGGTGAGAAACTGTTGGCTTCAGAAATTTAGACGTTGGTTAATCAGCTCGTGAGGTTGGATATTTCGCCCAACAGTGTTCTAGCTTGTACAGTCGCTCGGTCTCCTCTAATTGAGCGTATCCGGGAGCGGCAGGATGATGACCCACCTTTGGCGGTCCTTAGGGACATAGTTCGGCTAGGTGATGCCAAGCAAGTTACAGTTGGAGGTGATGGTGTTTCGAGGATGCAGGGTCGTTTATGTATTCCTAATGTTGATGGCCTTCGTGAGTTGATCCTTGAGGAGGCTCACAGTTCTAAGTATTCTATTCACCCAGGGGCAACTAAAATTTACCAAGATTTGAGGCAACATTATTGGTGGAGAAGGATGAAAACGGACATTGTGGCGTATGTGGCTCGTTGCTTAAATTGTCAGCAGGTAAAGTATGAGCATCAGAGATCTGGTGGTTTGCTTCAGCAGATAGAGATTCCTGAGTGGAAGTGGGAGTGTATCACTATGGACTTCGTTGTTGGACTCCCACGGACACAGAGGAAATTTGACGCAATTTGGGTTATTGTGGATAGGCTGACTAAATCAGCACATTTCATTCAAGTGGCAAGTACTTATACTTCAGAGCGGTTGGCTGAGTTAGCAAGTGTGGTATTAGGCGCCATCATGATCCCTAAGGTTGGTAATTTGGGTCGTGACAGAAAGATTGAAAGAAAAGAGTTAAGAATCACTTACCTATGATTTGGGGAAGATTTGATCTTTGAAAAATCGCCTCTTGAGGTTTAGGTTTTGAAAATGGGAGAATGAATGAAAAATCCTGTCTAAGTCCCTTTTATTGAGCTGCGGATATCACATTTCCGACCTGAGCTTCGCAATTGCGAAACTCGCAAATGCGAGAACCTTCATATGTTCGCTGCCTTCGCAAATGCGAGGATAGTGTCGCATTTGCGACAACTGGCCCCTCGCACATGCGAGTAGATGTTCGCATTTGCGAACATGCCCTTCCCCCGACCCCCTTCGCAATTGCGAAGATAAACTCGCAATTGCGAGAACTGTTGGCCCAGGCTTTCTCGAAATTGCGATAAAAACCTCGCTATTGACGTCCCTGCTTGGTTCGCATTTCTGAAGCCTGATCTCACAATTACGAGATCAGAGGCCTGCTACAGACAACAGTTACACCAGCAAAATTTTCCTAAGTCCTAAACACCCCATAGTCTATCCGAAACTCACCCGAGCCCTTGGGGCTCCAAACCAAACATGCACGCAAGCCTAAAAATATCATATGGACTTACTCCTGCGATCAAATCGCCAAAATAACACCTAAAACTACGGATTTAGCACCAAAACTCATGAATTTCTCAAGAACCTTTCAAAATTACTATCTTCTCAACCGAACGTCAGAATCACGTCAAATCAACTCTGATTTCTACCAAATTTCATAGACATGACTTATATATTATATTAAACATGTACCGGGCTCCGGAACAAAAATACGGGCCCGATACCAACGACATCAAACATTAATCAATTTCTTTAAATTCGTAAAATTTCAGTTTTATAATTTTCATCAAAAATATTTTTCGAGATAGGGACCTCGAAATTCAATTCCGGGAATATACACAAGTCTCATATTTTATTACGGACTTTTGGGGACCGTCAAAACATGGGTCCGGGTCTGTTTACTCAAAATGTTGACCAAAGTCAACTAAAATCAATTTTAAATCCCAAAACTATTATTTCATAAATTTCCACATGAAGGCTTTCCGAAATTTTGCTCGGACTGTGCACGCAAATCGAGGTGAGTAAAAATAAGGGTTTTTAGGCTAACGAGCGCGGAATAGAGTCTTAAATCACAAGATGACCCTTTGGGTCATCACAACTAAAATCCTTATTTATATTCACTTTGTAGCAAAATTAAATATAAAAGAAAGGCATATAGTGTTTCATTTATTAAAAGTCATCTTATATTACGTAAAAAATATTACACTAAATAAGGTTTTGCAAATAAAAAATCAATTGCCCAGCAGTTACATTCTTTAATTCCAGATTACATAAAGAAAGTTCAAGAGATTCAACTTTATCCATTACAAGGTTTTGAGTTTCATAAGAAGATTTAAATTGGTATTCTTTCAATAATGTGTGTAAGACATGAAAGAATATTAAAACAAGAAAGAAAATAAATAATTTCAGAGGAAATAAGAGGGAGAAATTTTTCCAGAAAAAACTCATATGGAGAAATGAAGAAAAAATGTTAAAAATATGAAGAAGAAGAAGAAGAAGAAGAAGAAGAAGAAGAAGAAGAAGAAGAAGAAGAAGAAGAAGAAGAAGAAGAAGGTGAAAAACAAAGAAGAAAGGTGAGTATCTACACAAGTTATGCCAGGTCAGCGAAGAGGAGTTTTTAATACAAATGGCAATATAGTTCAGGGCGGTTTTGGGGACGCCAAATAGTTTAAGTAGGAAACTGACAAAAATGTGATAATTTAAGGGGGTTTTAGGGTGTTAAATCAATATAAAAGCATTGAACTTACAAAAAAAGAAATTGAATGCTTTGCCGGCCTTCGACACTCCAAGAGAGAGTTTGTCCGTCCAAATCCAAAAGGATAATACATTCTGCAGAAATGGAAAGAGGTTTTGGGAGGGTTTTGTCCTTTGTGAAATTGGACATTTTCTAAAAGTTTTCAAGTTACAATGACTTTTAATCCTTCCCACAGACTTTAGAAATTGTTCTTTTTCCCTTTTTGCTTTTTTTTCTTTCTCATTTGAGTAAGCCGACTTAAAATACTAGTACTACAACTTATGATTTAGAAATATGAATGTTTTCTTTCTTCACAAAATAACAGGATATGTTTTCCTTGCTCAATGCATACATGTTAGCAAGCTAATGTTTGTTAAGGTCAGCTGGTGTTTGTGATAAGGACCTGTCTTCTCTCTGCTTTCTCTTCTTAGAATCTAGTTCCACTCGGTTATCAAAAACGGACAGTGTAGATGAGGAGAAACACCATGATGCCCAACTACATAGGATAATTAAAATCTTGTTGTGGCTTCATATATTCCGAATCTTCTTCGGCGGCGTGCAACCAAAAGTGCCTATTTATTTAACCGCTTGTACTCATCATCTACAACCCATCAAACAAACTTATTGAGTTCATCATTTGTCACTGTAAATGATTAATCCAGACTTGGCTAGCTACTCAGTTGTCTTTGAGTTTAAAAATTCCTCTAGCAAGTTATTGCTGAAAAAAGATATTTCCTTTCTAAGACCATCAGGTAGACGTTTCTTCCCCTGAAAAATCAAACAAGTTGCTTAATGGTAAAAATTCTAGTTTAAGGGGACAAAAAATGAAGATGATAAAGAAATTTGGCAAAGGCATAACCTCACTACCTGTCCCCTATCATGACACCACCAACCATCCCTTTCCCTGCCACCACCCACCCCTTTTGCAACCACACACTATGACAAACAATTCCTATTCCCTTACATACACTATGTCCATATTCCCGATCCCATCTTCAGTGACAAAAGTATTAGATAGACTATGTAGAAAATTCTTGTGGCATGAAAATAATGATATCAAAACTTATAAACTGGTAAAACGGGACTCGGTCAAACATATGGTTATGGAGGTTTTCTGAGGATTCAACGATGTGGAGAGAAGTTATTGAGGAAAATACGGTTTACAGAATCCATGAATAAAAAATTTAGCACCCCCGCTGATTGACATTGGTATATGGAAGCAGATTAGAGCACAATGGGAATTTTTGCAATCCAACACTTCTATCAAATTGAGAGATGCGAACAAAGCTAATTTTGGGAAGATATCTGGCTTGGCGCTTCTCTGAAGGAATTCTATACTAACCTATTTAATCCATTATTCTTGCCATAGTCTCAGAAAACTGGACAGAACATGGTTGGAACATCATTTCCAGAAGACCATTTAATGATTGGGAGGTCCAAGATTTCTGCTCATTGTTACAACAACTATCGAATGCTCAATTTGTCAATGTTACAAGCCTGATATGTAGTATGGAAGGGAGCTTCTGATGGCATATTCACTACTCAAAAAGGTTATCTAATTCTCTCTAGCAATAGTTTTGATAAACTAATCGTGGTCTTGGAAAAGAATCTACAAAAGTGCAGCCCTAAACTAGGTATTTGCTTCACTTGGTTGGTAGCAAAAGAAGCTGTTCTAACACAGTACAATCTACAAAAAGAGGCCAGATAATTTGTAGCAGATGCTCACTTTGTGACTGTCAATTAAAAGATGTCAACCACCTTCTCCTTTCATTCACCTACCAATTATGACAACTTTTTTTCAGCATTCTAGGCCTTAAATGGACAATGTTTCCGCCACCACCCATCCCTTTCCACATCATCACCCACACACCACAAACCCCTGCCACCACCCAACCACTGCCACCACTCACCACCAACCCCTTTCCCATCCACCACCACCACCTGCCTAACCACAAGCTACCACTACCATCACCCCTCGGCCTAGTACTATTAAATTAAACACATGCTTAATGTGTATATATTAGTACACTATTCTACAATCTGCTCTACCTACTCAATAAGGATTGTCTTTATTATTATGAAAATCACATGCAAGAGAAGATTTTGTTAAGAAAAACAACTACCATAATTCTATTCTTATGTACTTTTGGACAGATGATGTATTTATTTCATACCAGCTTTGTAAATTCTATTCTTAGAAGCTTATGATTTGTACTACCTGTCCTTGGAGAATGTATAAGATTCATATAATCTCTTCTATTTAATTTTTTATTTAATTTTAGTGGGATTGGATATTGTTAATTGGCTTACCTAGCGTGTTGGGATTAGGTGCCATCATAACTAGTTGGATTTTGGGTCGTGGAATTTTTTATGAACAATACATTGTAGAACACTAATTAAATACTGAAGGACGAACTATGCTACATTTGTCCAGGTAACAACCTAGTCCTGACATTGGATACAAGCCCTTAATTGAGGTCATTACCATTAGGGAATAAAAGATAAGGCTCAACCAATTATAATTACTAATGCGGTCTACTGATATAGACTTTGGTAAGAACTAAGTTGGTCCAATATAGTGAAAGAAAAACCGGCCAAATTCAAGAGTCAAAAAATAGGCAATGGTCACAATTAAAATTGTGACAATCACACACCCATCAGCAATCCCTTTTGGATCCTCCACCACCACCTGTCTAACCAAAAACTACCATCACCGTCCGGCCCAGTACTATTAAATTAAACACAGTATTTAATGTGTATATGTATGATGGGTTAGTGTTATGTTTTGATGATCTAACAAACTTTCTGTGAAGAACCAGATAAAAGACCTTATGCATGTCCGGCATAATCATTCAGCATGAACTCAAAGAAGTCTGGGCAGTATACTCTTGGATCCATAAAAAACAGTTTAGGGACCTGATCCCTTGACCTTCCCCTGACAGAAGTACGAGTCAACTTTACAGTTGGAAAGCAATGGCAGAAAGTGACTGCCTGCACAGTGCACGAAGAAATCTGGGTAGTGTACTGTTGAACTCATAAGGAACAATAGAGGGACCTGGTCCCTTGATGCACTCACAGACGAAAGTACAGGTCAACTCTACAGCTGTAAAAAGTTGTGACAGAAAAGTGACTGCCTACAACTGTACACGCTACAGTGCAGTAACAGTGCAGCAGTCACTTCTTATTGGTTGTGAAGTGTACTCTCAAGATATGGTACATCCTTCTTGGAATGTGGTAAGGTCTTTTAATATCTTGGTTGAAGAAAAATAAGATATTCACTTGGGTATCTACTACCATCTTCATAGCATTGAAGATCTTATCCATTGTTGAAGACTCAAGTGTGTCAAGAACAAGAAGACAACTCCACTACGGACCAGTTCTACAATGAGTATATGTGTGTCCTTAGTTGAGTTGTAATCTTGTGTTTTGTTCTTCATTGTAACTCCTATCTTGCTTTCTTAGAATCTTTGTTTTAGGAAACTCAAAATCATAAACCATCCGTATTTGTGTTGTGACTAGTGTAGTCATAAGTTAAAGTCTTTGTAACTAGTGAGTTACAAAGTGGCTTGTAATAAGTGTATTACAAGTTAGTGTGTTGAAATCTTTGTAACTAGTGAGTAACAAAGTGGCTTGTAATAAGTGTATTACAAGTTAGTGTGTTGAAGTCTTTGTAAGAGAGTCATTACAAAGTGGCTTGTAATAGTTGAGATTACAAGTTAGTGAAGTTGAAATCCTACCAGTGTAGGTCGTGGTTTTTGTCCCCTTGAGTTGGGATTTTTCCACGTAAAAATTCTGCGTCTCTTCTACTTGATGTCTCTTTGTAATTGAGGGAACTGGTAGAGGACCAGCTCCCTTACTGTTTGTCTTTACAGTCTGTTGCTTACGGTAAGAACTGATAGAGAATCGGGTCCAATATGCAGTTTGGTGGACGATTAGTTTCTATCAATTGGTATCATAGCAGGTTCTTTATAAAAGGTTAACACCTAGAGAGGATCTCTAATGGCTGCTCCATCCAACTTTGAAGAAGGACAATCAACCAATAGACCCCCAAGATTCAACGGCCAATACTATGGTTGGTGGAAAACAAGAATGCATGACTTCATTATGGCTGAAGACTCCGAGCTTTGGGACGTTATTTGTGATGGTCCCTTTGTCCCTATGAAGGTTGTTGGAGAGGGAACAAAGACTATTCCAAAGACAAGAAAAGAATACAATGGTGCTGACCGAAAAGCTGTTGAGAAGAACTTCAAGGCGAAGAAGATTCTTGTTTGTGGTATTGGACCAGACGAGTATAATCGTATCTCGGCATGTGAATCTGCCAAGGAAATCTGGGAAGCTCTTCAAATGACTCATGAAGGGACTACTCAGGAAAATAAATCCAAAATAGATATGTTGACAACTGAGTATGAACTCTTTAAAATGAAAGAGGATGAGTCCATTCAAGAGATGCATACCCGCTTCACCTCCATAATCAATGAGCTTCATTCCCTTGGTGAAATCATTCCAACCAACAAGCTAGTCCGGAAGATACTTAGTGTTCTACCAAGTTCTTGGGAGAGCAAGGTTAATGCTATAACTGAAGCCAAAAACCTGCAGAAGCTGACTATTGACGAGCTTGTTGGAAATCTCAAAACTTATGAGATGAAAAGAAAGAAGGATATCGAAAGAAGAGAGCCCAGGAAGGAGAAGGACCTGGTTCTCAAGGCTACCAACAAATATTCAAGTGGTGATGAATCCAACATGGAGTATCTCACTCAAATATTCCAAAAGATGATTCAAAGGAATGGTGGCATACCAAGAAGAGGAAGTTCGAGCAAGCCTAGAAACTATGATATATGTCACAAGTATGGAAAGCCAGGACATTTTATCAAGGACTATCCACTTATGAAGCAGGAGCCTTACAAGCACAATTCTGATAAAACTGCAAAGAGGAACCAGGTTGCTGACAAACGATTCAGCCGAAAAAGTGCAGCTGACAATGTTGTGAAGAAAGCTCTTGTTGCGTGGGGAGACTCCTCTAGTGAATCAGAAGAGGAACTAGAAGCAGAAAACAATTCCATGATGGCAGTAGATAACGAGCCCAAGGCGTATGACTCACTGTTCTCTCTAATGGCCCAGTCTGATGATGATGAAGAAGATGACAATGATGAGGTAAATTTCAGGGATGTTCAGAGATATCTGAAGTCCTACTCTTCTAAGAAATTAAGGTCATTAGCAAGTGTTCTTATTGATGCACACTGCAGTTTAGTTGATGATAAGAATGCCTTGACCATAGAGTTAGGAGAAGCTGAGAAATCTAGAGATGACCTTCTGGTAGTAATCACTAACCTAGAGGAAACAATTAAGGGACTCAAATGTGAACATAGGGCTGCAAGCATAGAGAAAAGAAAAGAGGTAGCTAGTGAGAAACACATTGAGCTTGAAAAGGAACTAAATGATGTAAAAACAAGCCTATGTTGTGAACTTGAGAAAAATAGGCAACTTCAAGCTGAAATGGTTAAACTAAAAATTGATCTTGAAAAATCACTGAAATGGACCTGGTCCTCTGATGCGATCACTGCCTTGTACTTTAATAACAGTGGAAACAGGCAGGGGATCGGGTTCCAAAAGGAGAAAATTCCTTACAACCCACACAGCAAGTATGTCACTGTTCCAGACAACTGGCTTTGTACTCACTGTGGGAACAATGGGCACTTCAAAGAAAGCTGCCCTGCCAGGGATCAATCAGTTCAAAAAAACAAAATGTTTGTTGATAAGATGAATGCTAAGAAGGGACCAGGTCCCACTAAGAAAAATCGATTCTTGCCTGCATGTACTAGAAGAGCTCTTATTCACCCTTTTCCTAACTACAAGGGACCCAAACTTGTTTGGGTTCCTAAATCTAACCCTTGATTCATATGTGCAGGGAACAGTGAGAGGAACAACACTATAATGGATCATGTACAGTGGATCCTCAAAGCACATGATTGGGAACACCATGGATTTTCTCTCACTGAAAGCCCTGCAAGGAGGAGATGTATCCTGTGGCAAAAAAAAAGTACATTCTCGGTGTTGGAAGATCACTTGAGCACTCAATTGACAATGTGTACTATGTAGATGGGTTGAAGTACAGTCTCTTGAGTGTTTCTCAAATTTGTGATAAAAGAAACAAAATAGAATACTTGTCTAAAGTATGCACGGTCACTAGTCTAGTAACTGGTGAGGTGGTTTTGATCGCTAAAAGACACAAGAATATCTAGGTTGCTGACTTTGAATCCTTGGAAGCTGGTGATATGAGCTGATTGAAGGGAGTTGATGATGATACAGAACTGTGGCATAGAAGATTGGGTCACGCAAGCTTTTCTCTCTTGAATAGATTGATACAGAGGGACCTGGTTCGTGGTCTGCCTAACTCTAAGTTCAAGGAGCACAGAGTTTTTGATGCATGTGGCAGAGGAAAGTAAGTGAAGACAATACAACCTCTTCCTCAAATCCACATGAGGAACCTGGTACCCTAATTACTTCCACCGAAGCTGAATAAAGAGTTGGAGATGCTGTGCAAGGCACTCCACAGGTTATGGAAAAATTGAGAGAAACAGGATAGCACTGGGGTTGATGAAACCTAACTGAGGACCTGGTTCTCCTTCTTTGGCTATGAGAGTCATACTCAGGTACAATTAGCTAAAGTGTTTTCTGACTAAGCCTAACTCACATCAATACTGTTGCAGGTAGACACACATGATGATTATAGAAGCTAAAGGTACGACGTTGAACTGCAAGAGAAAGCTAAAAAATTTACAAAAACAGGTCAGGAACCTGGTTCCTGTACCACAGGTTAGTAGTAATGTGTTATTCTCTTGCTTTTCTCAAAATATAACAAAATTATTTCAACAGCCACACCATCCTACTTTTCAGTGTTTGTGCGTCTATCAGAACCCGTTCCTCTACCCCTTTTTATTACCCTTCATTCCATAAAACCTTCTCACTCCTACCCTTCCTTAACGAATGAAAGAGCCTCCCCCCTTATTGAGTCTCAAGGAAAAGAAACTCCATTTTTAGGGGATGGGGGGGGGGGCTATGGTTCTTTTTGAGTCTGCGGTTCATGACACGGTTAAAGAAAAACCTGCTGGAGAACCTGATTCTCCTTCAGCAGAAACAACCCAGGAACCCATCTTATACACTAAACCCTTTGAGTCTATTCCTCCCATTTATGTACCTCTGAGGGATTTAGGGCAAGCCAGCAGTTACTCCTGAGTCTTCTTCCAAGTGACCTTCTACCCGGTTGCAAAACTTCAGAAAAAAAAGAAGAAGTTGATGAAACAAGGGAAGGTTGTGGCTGCCAAGGAAATTCCAATGGTTGAGGCTTATAAAAATGCTGTGGAGGAACCTAGTTCCTTAGTGAAAAGATCTACAAAGGTCCAAAAGTCTGTGGTTGGAGAATCTGAGGAAGCTATAAAAAAATAAAAAATTGCACCATCTGTGAAGAGTGGTGGTTGTTGAGCGTGAGAGAGGGAAGTATGTTGAGAAGTCGAGAAAATGACAGAGGGAAACTTCTGGGGGACCCGATTCACTAAAGATCATACCAAGTGACAGTGGAATTGGGCAGGAGAGATTGCGAACTCAAAAAGTCTTGTGGGGTCGTATGTTTGACCCGGACATCTCTGAGATGGCAGGGATGAGGCAAGTTCTAGAGATAGTGGAGTTCCAACAATGGGGTCATCTGTTTAGGGGGTTGTACCCACGGTATATTAAAATGAGGTACAAAAATTCTATGCAACTCTCTTCACTGTTGAAGGGGACCATATCTGCATGCTGGTAAATGAGATTGTCATTTAAATCCCCTGCTGCCTCCTCCTCCAAGCCTTCCTCTTCTAGTGCCCTCTACGCTCCTCTCAATGTCCAGTTATCTTATGTTGTGATGTTTTGTGGTTGCTGGTTGCTTTTGATTTTTTTGTGATGGCATGTTCAATTCCACCTTTACTGCTCCTGATGAATTTAAAAAGATTATCATCCATGAATCAGCTTCTCTCTTGCTAAGGAAAATGCTTGTTTTCCTTTTACTTCTATTTTCTATCATGTTGTGTGCACATATGGGGCATGAGTTAGCTATGTTAGACTTCTTTATGCTTTCTATTTGTTTGTGCCTTTTTATGATGCCAAAAAGGGGGAAATGATAATTGATAATGTGGGCAACAGAAATTTGATAATGTGGGCAGGAACTAAGGGGGAACAATATGGGGTCCTGGTCTCTTATCTGATTAAGTTAGATTATATAACTGCTCATCAATTATAAAGGTTTGTCATCATCAAAAAAGGGGAAATTGATGGGTTAGTATTTTATTTTTATGATCTAACAAACCTTTATGTAAGGAATCAGATAAAAGGACCTGATGCGCAACCAGAGGGAAGCACATAGACATGGGGAACAATATGGGGTCCTGGTACTTTATCTGGTTAAGTTAGACTCTATAAATAGTCATCAATTTTAGAAGTTTGTCATCATCAAAAAGGTGGAAATTGATGGGTTAGTGTTATGTTTTGATCATGTAACAAACTTTCTGTGAAGAACCAGATAAAGGACCTGATGCATGTCCGGCATAATCATTCAGCATGAACTCAAAGAAGTCTGGGCAGTATACTCTTGGATCCACAAGAAACAGTTTAGGGACCTGATCCCTTGACCTTCCCTTGACAGAAGTACGAGTCAACTTTACAGCTGGAAAGCAATGACAGAAAGTGACTGCTTGCACAGTGCACGAAGAAATCTGGGCAGTGTACTGTTGAACTCATAAGGAACAACAGAGGGACCTGGTCCCTTGACGGACTCACAGACGAAAGTACATGTCAACTCTACAGCTGTAAAAAGCTGTGACAGAAAAGTGACTGCCTGCAACTGTACACGATACAGTGCAGTAACAGTGCAACAGTCACTTCTTATTGGTTGTGAAGTGTACTCTCTTACATCCTTCTTGGAATGTGGTAAGGTCTTTTAATATCTTGGTTGAAGAAAAATAAGATATTCACTTGGGTATCTACTACCATCTTCATAGCATTGAAGATCTTCTTCATTGTTGAAGACTCAAGTGTGTCAAGAACAAGAAGACAACTCCACTACGGACCAGTTCTACAACGAGTATATGTGTGTCCTTAGTTGAGTTGTAATCTTGTGTTTTGTTCTTCATTGTAACTCCTATCTTGCTTTCTTAGAAGCTTTGTTTTAGGAAACTCAAAAATCATAAACCATCCGTGTTTGTGTTGTGACTAGTGTAGTCATAAGTTAAAGTCTTTGTAACTAGTGAGTTACAAAGTGACTTGTAATAAGTGTATTACAAGTTAGTGTGTTGAAGTCTTTGTAAGAGAGTCATTACAAAGTGGCTTGTAATAGTTGAGATTACAAGTTAGTGAAGTTGAAATCCTACCAGTGTAGGTCGTGGTTTTTGTCCCCTTGAGTTGGGATTTTTCCACGTAAAAATTCTGCGTCTCTTCTACTTGCTGTCTCTGTGTAATTGAGGGAACTAGTAGAGGACCAGGTCCCTTACTGTTTATCTTTACAATCTGTTGCTTACGGTAGGAACTGATAGAGAACCGGGTTCTATATACAGTTTGGTGGACGCTTAGTTTCTATCAATGTATATACACATCCTACTATCTGCTCTACCCACTCAATAAAGAATGGGTTTATTATAACGAAAATCACATGTAATAAAAGTTTTTAAAAAAAAATAACAGCAACAACAATCATAGCTAATATACTCCTATTTCTTTTAATATTACACCGAAAAGCTCATGCAAGAAAAAAAAAAAAAATTACATTAAAATTAAAAAAACAACAACCATAACAATTACACGCCAATTTATTTTAATATTATATTGGAAACCACAAATAACAAAACACATGCAAGAAAAAGTTTTACAAAAATTAACATCAACAATATTCTACACATATTTCTTTTAAAGTTATAGAAATCATACGCAAGAAAAGAAAATCAGGTGCAATAAAATTTAAAATATTATAATAAAATCACAATGGTAATATAAAAGCATTGAACTTACAAACAAAAGAATGATCACTTTAGTGGCCTTGGGCGGTCCACGAGGGAGTTTGTCAGGCCAAATCTAGAAGGTCAAGTACATTGTGTAGAAAATTTGAGGAGGTTTTGGAGGGTTTTGACCTTTGTGAAATTGGGGGATTTTTTTTAGTTTCTGTACGTAAAATACCAATACTACTACCTATGATCATGGGTGGCTCTAGGGTAAGGCCACTAAAGCTTATGCTTTAGGCCTCCCAAAAGACAAAGGGCCCCCAAAACGTTTTCTATTAGTTATAGTTATTTATATTAGTAAGATTGTTTTTAAGTTAACAAAACATTAACATTTCGTTTTATTTCACTACATTGGTTCTGGTTATCAAATATTTTATTAGTAGATATGAACATGTAAATAATTTAACTCAAAATGTTAGAATATTAGACAATGTTATACTGTGGAATCCAAAAAAAGAAAACTTAAAACCTTGAAAGAAAATCTGTTAAGACCATACAAATTATTTTTTTGTTATCTAAATTAATCGTGTCTATTTGTCTAACCGTTGTCACATTACTAATATTATTTTCTCATATCTTCTTAAATTTTAGCTTTAGGCCTCCGATTTCATTGAGTCGCTTGTATCTATGATTTAAAAATATGAACATATCGTTTAGATTGACCAGAGTAGTTGTATTATATCCATTTGGGTAGTTTTTTGGTGATGAAGTAAATAGTGTTATAAAAGGCATCAAAAAGATGCGAGATAGAAGAATAAGTATAAAGGAAGTGAGATTGGTAGCTCTGTTACAATGAAACCTATGTTATGGATAAAAAGCTAAGTTTTGACATGTGATTCAACGGGGGATAAACTATCACAACTACATAAATCTAAAAGACAACTAGCATGAAGAGAGTGGTTTGGTGTTGATATTTCATCAAAACTTCTTCAGTTTCTCTCATTCTAAACACCAAAAACTACAAGCAAGAATCATTTTCCAGACTTGTCTCATGGATTTATCAGTTTTTCAAGAAAGCCAGTTGAGTAATAGTTATCCGCGACTTCATACTGTGTGTTACTAGACCAACACTCCGTCCACTTCCTGTTTCTCGTCTTTTTTCCACTAGCTACTTTTTATTTGTTTTAAAAAAAGTAGGGTTGAAAACATAGATATAATTTCCTGAATTCATAAAGCTGAGTACACTTTTATTGCAACTTTAGATGATATTGTAGACATCAAAATTTTAAGGGATCAAGTCAAATCCTAAGTTAAAGATACTATAGGACTCTTGAAATCTTAGGAGTCTATTAGGGTTTCTTGGAGGTTACTCTACCCTAAACCTTAACCTTGAAGTAGGGGGCATTTGTAGACATCAAAATTTTAAGGGATCAAGCCAAATCCTAAGTTAAAGATACTACATGACTCTTGAAATCTTAGGAGTCTATTAGGGTTTTTTGGAGGTTACTCTACCTTAAACCCTAACTCGCACCTATATAAAGGGATACATATTCCCCTGAATAAGCATCTCAAAAAATGGAGATCATCTCGAAAATCCCATAAACTCACGAGATATTCACAAAGAGATCAAGAACTGACTGGATAATTCTTGATAATCAAGTAATTCAAGAAGATCTACAACATACTTCATGGATATAAAATAAATCCATGAAAGCCCACATCATCCTACGTTCGAGAAATGCGCTGCTCCAGCCCTCGAATCACAGAGATAATCTGGAAAGAAGAATCAAGGGAACAAACAGGATTGTGTTGGTACCCAATTTTTCTCAAAAATATTTTAAATTGCATATATACCTTCAAAATCATGCATTAATAGCAGTTGGTATTTTTTCATAATTTTCCTACATTTTTATTAATTTGTCTAATATTTTATTCTAACTAAATAATTGCAAAATTGCATCACAAATGATTTCAAAAGCATTTCTTGATTTAATTTATTATTTATGGCCCCATTAAGACCAAATTATTTTATAAATGGTCACATTGACACCTTTTGGCCATAATTACAATAAATTTGCAATTATAGCCCAAGCATATAATTTTGTATCACTTTTTACCATAAATTAGTCCTCTATATTTTTAAATGTCAAATAATCATTTTTAAATCATTTCCATGATATAATTCATTTTTATAATTAGTAATTATTTTATAAAATTATTTTAATTAAGTTATCTTGGTATTTAACAAACAACCCATGTTTAATTGCAACCTATTAAAATCAACCCAAATACCTTAATTAAACCAGCCCAAGACCCCAAGGCCAATCCATTAATCCTGCCCGACCCAATCTAATTAAATCTTGGCCGTTGATCAAAATTGATTCGTTCTTACCTTAATTAACCTAAACGACTTACCCCAAACCCCCTCATTCTCTCATCCTCACCCGCCATCACACTCCTCTCATTCTCTCTCAAGCTCCCTCTGCCCTAACCATGGCTTCCACCCGCCGTTGATTATGGTGGTTCACCACCGCTCCTAGCCCTAATGGCTCCCCTCCCATGACCGGATTCTCGCTACCCTGAGGCCCTCAAGGAACAAGTGGCTGTTCAATTAACCCCTGGGGCCTGTGCTCACCATTATCAGACCACCATGGCTCGATCGAGTAAGATCTTTCTATTTTCCAGCTAAACCTATGGGTTTCTAAGCTGGTCTCTCTATTTATGGGTTATCTTCTAGAAAACCCTAACCTCTTCTCCTGTACCTCTTAGATCTGTGACAGATCTGAGGCTTTCTAAGCTATTTTTGCTTGTTTTTATGGAAAAAAAAACTTTTGATTTTAAAGCGTCACTTCATTTTTTTGATTAGGGTTTCTGAAACTTTTTTTCAAAAATGATTTCCTCTGAGTTCCTCTGAGTTTAAGTGTTATTCTGTGATTCTTATCATTGTTTAAACGACTTTGGTTAAGTTGCCTTTTCAATCCTAATTTGTTATGTTAAAACCCTAGTTTTAACACTATGTTATAATCGTGAGTTCGTCTTTACTATTCGTTCATTCAACCTGTCTGCATATTTGATTCTCATGAATTTTCTTTGATTAGTTTGAGTATTTTTGTGATTTTCGCCTTGGTAACACCTCATTAGGGTTTCCGATTTGGGTCTGCCTGTTTTTACTCTGTTTATTCGTTTATTCTTGGAAGTTAATAATATCTCCCTTAAAATTAGTATTACTTTGATTCTTTGGACCCCTGATTTCCTAGGTTGATACTCGTATGCCTATTTCTGATGATTTCTTTATTTTTCAAGACTTTTAAATTACTGCTTGCCTTTTTTACGACTGATTGTATTATTTGCTGATTCTTAATATTATTTTCTTAATTAGAACTTTATGAACCTAGCCCTAATTACTTGTTCTATACTTGTACTGTGTTTGAATTATTTTCTTAGTTGTTATACCCCATCTATATACAATTTCTTTCCTTATTTGTCACATGTTCTTTACCGTTTGAAATGACTCCCTTAATTAATGGAAGACTTGGACTGATTTTATTCTTAATTGATTCCGAGTTCCATAATTACTAAACAATCTGATTCTTACCTTATTTTACCTAGATTTCATACTACTATATATATTGCTCTCTTTTACTCTCACTAGACAAGTCTTCTAGACACGAACTCACTGGTTCACAACTCTCCTACACTTAAAACTTTCTGCTATTTCTTGTTACTTGCTACTGTTACTGAAATTAGCCGGCTGCAAGCCGAGGTTAATTATTGCACTCTATTGTTCTTCACTTTGTACCTACTCTCTTTAACTGGTATGTTCTGATTTCAATTCAAGTTCCAAATCTTCAACTGCTTCAGTTTGTCATTTTACTAATCTATTTCTGTCTATGTTTGGCTTTCCAACATGTGGTTAATTTTTTTTACTTAGTACACTAGTTTCGTCTTAACCCCTTATAGGACCGGCATGTTTATGAACCTACAGTTTGTCTAAATTTGACTTTACTCTGTTTCTGAATGTTTGTTTACTTGATACTTAGTTTCTGGTATGCACATATTTGCAAAGTAATCTGTTACCTTAAGCTGTTCTGATTCTATGCTTGATCATGTCCTCCACTGCCTGTTCTGGAGTTCATACATCTATATGTATTATTAGCTATCCCCTAATCCCATGAACCCCCTACAAGAATTTCTATGTTTTTGTCTGTTATGTGTTCACTATATATGCTCTATGTGTCCCCAAACTCCCATTGCCCCTGTGTGAAAGACTGGCGTCTGAAGTGATTCTGATCCTATTTGTTTTGAGTTACATTGATGTTTGTTTGATTCCTCAAGTGTTTACAATATTCTTACCTAACTTATTTCAGTACTAAACACCTCTTCTATTTTGTATAAAACTTCAACTGAGTCCTTTTCAAATTGTTTTCATATCAAAAGCTTTTCAAAACTATGTAAAGCACTCTCACTCTACTCTTAGGCCCTTAGGTTCTGCCTCTCCAACGTGTGACTGCCTTGAGATTCCTGTGAGATCCCTCTGAACTCTGATGCACTGGGGTTGGATCTTCCATATTGCACTTGCTCAGTTCTATTTATGAAATCTGGGTGTGAGCACTGCCCGGGATCCTTGAGGTCCTTAGGGAACTCTGACACACCCGGACATGAGAAAGGCTGTGAAACTTTGACAATTGAGGGTATGAACATCCGGTACACTTGGTCCTACGTCAGGCTTCCTATAGTTTAACATCTTCATCTTTTTTTTAAAATCTATTTATGTAATTTATTCAGCTGGTTTGTAATCATTATTTTGTAAACAGATATTGGGGATTGATAGTGAAATGGAGAGGGTAGCTATGTAATTCTATCATTGGGTATAAATCATGTCGTAGGCTATGCATTACTTCTATCTGCATTAGAATCAACGTTTTAGGACTCATATATTCATACGAATCATGCCAATCATGCACTAGATGTAACGACCCGATCGGTCGTTTTGAGATTTAGCGCCCTGATCCCCTAATAACTACTTCTTCCATGTCTATTTATGTTATTGGAACTTGTCAGAGCATTGAGTGGTGAAATCCGGAGTGAATTTGGACACGTAGTCCATAAATATGGAATTTAGCTTTAGAAATTGGGCCGTAGCTAGAACAGTGTGAAGACGGATCCGAAATGGAACTTTGTCGACTCTGTTAGCTTTGTTGGGTGATTTCGGGGTTAGGAGCATGTTCAGAATGTGTTTTCGAGGTTGGCTGTAGATTTAGGTTTGAATTGGCGAAAGTTGAAATTTCGGCGATTTCGGCCGATAGGTGAGATTTTGATATCGGACTCAGAATGGAATTCCGAAAGCGACGGCAGGTCCGTAATGTCATTTATGACCTGTGTCCAAAATTTGAGGTTATTCAGATGAGTTTAGACGTATTTCGGCATCGAATGTGAATTCTAGAAAATTCATAGGTTCTTAGGCTTGAATCTATGCATATTTGATGATTTTGATGTTATGAGGTGTGTGTTTAAGGCTCGACCAAGTTTTAATGAGGTGTTAGGGTGGATTGGTAATTTTGGTTGAGTTCTGGGGAGCCTCGGGTGTGTTTCGGGTGCCCAAACGTGCATTTTTGGCCTAAAACTCTTTGCTGGTTTTGCTGGTTTTTCACCAGAAGCTTTTTGTTCATTGCGATCGCAAGCCCCATTCCGCAATCGCATAAGGTAAATGAGGGAAGTCCTGGAGTTGTTCTCTACGTTCATAATATGAAGTCCGCGATCGCATTGTGCTGGAAGTTTACCCTTCGCGATCGCATGTCCTAGGTCGCGATCGCGTAGTGTATACGTGGTCTGAGGGAGCTTTGTCATTTGTTATGTACGGTCGCAAGGTCCCAAACACGATCGCCGAAGAGGTGGGTCGTGAGGGTCCACGATGGCAGGCCCATAGACGCGTTCGCGTAAGAGGAATTCTGGTGCGTGTGAGATTACTCTCCGCGATCGCATAGAAGAAATGCCTGGGCAGAATGTTAAAACCCCAATTTGAGGGTTTAAGCATATTTTCACCATTTTTGATTTTGCGAGCTCGGGAGAGGCGATTTTTGGAGGCTTTTGCACCTGGGTAACTTGAGTAAGTGATTTCTATCCATCATAGATCAAATTCCATGATTCCAATCTTAAATCCCACTTTTAATTTCGAAAGTTTTGGGTAGAAAATGGGAAAAATGGGATGAACTTCATAGACCGAATTATTGAGTTTTGATTGGGTGTTTGACCTCCGATTTGATAGATTCTTATATGGTTAGACTCGTGAGTGAATGAGTGACCGCGAAATATGATTTTTACGCGAAATATGATTTTTGGGTGAATTTCCTAATTTCGTGTATTAGCTTTGAATTAATTAGCTATTTTGATTCCTTAAAGTGTTATTTACATTATGCAATCAAATTTAATATATTTGGGCAACCCGGAGTCGGATACTCGTGGCAAGAGCGTGGTATTGAGTTGATTAGCGCAGTCAAGGTAAGTGGCTTGCCTAACTCTGTGTTGGTGATTTCCCTTAGGCATTTTTATACTGATTTTACTATGTGTACGCTGTGTACGTGAGGTGACGAGTGCGTACACGGGTCATGGTTGCTAAATTCCCTCTCTTCTTTCCATGACATAACTCATTTCATTCCTATATTACTGCTTCATGTTATAACTAATAAGTTAGCATAGGAATGAGCATGCCTACCTGTTTTCACTTGAATTCCCCGTATTTGCTATCATCTGCTCCATGCTTAGGTAGTTTTACCTTATTCTTGCCTATTGTTTTCTTGAATTGTTTAATTAAGCCGTATCTGATTGCATTCTGCATCTCATATTTAAATTGGGACTATGGACCGAGATCCGGGAGCTTTCCACCTGTACTGCATTGCATATTTAAATTGGGACTACGAACTGAGATCCGGGAGCTTTCCTCCTGTATTTCATAGCATATTTAAATTGGGACTACGGACCGAGATCCGGGAGCTTTCCCCTGTACTGCATTGCATATTTAAATTGGGACTACGGACCGAGATCCGGGAGCTTTCCCCTGTACTGCATTGCATATTTACTGTTGAGATATATGTTGTGTTGAGCCGAGGGCCTTCCTTTATTATTCTTTCAGCTTTCCTTTAAATTCTGCTTATTTTAGCTATTTATATGTCACTGTTCAAACTTATAACTGTCTTATTTTCAAACTTAGTAGAGCCTTAACCTGACCTCGTCACTACTTGACTGGGGTTAGGCTTGGCACTTACGGAGTACCGAATGTGGAGTACTCACGCCCTTTCCTGCGCATGTTTTCCCCATGTGCAGATCTAGGTACCAGTACTCAGCGTTTTGGCTAGGAGTACTACAACAGTTGTCAGGAGACTGCGAGGTAATTCTGTCGCGTCCGCAGAATCTCACATGTCCCCATCTACTCTACTATAGGCATAGGAGATAGACATATACACATTTCCTTTATTCCGTTGTATAGAGCTATAGTTGTATAAAGCTTGTGACTTGGTGACATTTCGGGTTTTGGGAAGTAAAAGATGTAGAGGTCGAGCGGCTAAATTTTATAGTATTACTTCATCTTTAATGTTTTATTATTATTTGTCTTATATTTCCGCAACATAGGATTACCTAGTCGTAGAGACTAGGTGCCGTCACGAGACCGTTCGGAGGGTAATTCAGGCCGTGACAAGTTGGTATCAGAGCGTCTAGGTTTATAGGAGTCACAAGCCGATTTATGAGAATCTCGCGGATCGGTGCAGAGACGTTCGTATCTATCTTCGAGAGGCTATGTAACTGTTAAGAACAATCATATTCTTTGGAATTCCTTATTGTGCTAGTATTGTCAACAAAATTCTTAAACTCTATTCTATTCTTGCTTACATATGGTTCGTACTCGTACCGGACGTACTAATGACCAGTCACCCGAGCCCCCAGCCAGATCCGTCAGAGGCAGGGGCCGGGGAAGAGGACGAGCATGCGGTGCAGCCCGAGCACCGGCAAGAGCAGAGGCAGAGGATCCCCCAGCAGCCACAGTTGGAGGGGCACATGAGGGCCCTACTATTACTCTAGCCCTCCAGGAGACATTGGCTCAGTTCTTGAGTGCCTTCAGTACTCTGTCTCAGGCAGGACTGCTTCCGATAGCCCCAGCTACATCCCAGGCCGGGGGAGGGACACAGACTCCCGCAGCCCGTACTCCTGAGCAGAGGGTTCATGTTGGGCAGGTTCCAAAGTATATTTCTATGCCCCCAGCAGCTCCAGTTCAACATGAGACTAGGATAGCTGTTCCTGAGGCAGAGTAGCTCCGACTTGAGAGGTACAACAAGTACCACCCACCTGAGTTCAGAGGACTAGCTTCGGATGACGCCCTGGGTTTTCTTGAGGGGTGTCATCGCATTCTCCGCACTATGGGTATTGTGGAGACGAGTGGGGTTTCTTTCACTACTTTCCAGCTTAGGGGAGCAACTTATTAGTGGTGGCGTGCTTTTGAGATTAGTAGTCCGGACGAGGCACCTTCCCTTACTTGGGCTCAGTTCTCCAAGATATTCTTACTTGAGTTTGTCCCTCAGAGCCTCAGGGGCGCTTGGCGTGCAGAGTTTGAGCAGCTACGCCAGGGTACCATGATTGTGTCAGAGTATGCAGTCCGTTACAACGATTCGGCTCGCCATGCACCAGCTTTGGTTGTCACTGTCAGAGAGAGGGTTCGACGCTTTATTGAGGAGATCCACCCCAGTATTCGGACCAGCATGGCTAGAGAGCTGGAAACAGATATTACTTACCAGTAGGGCGTGAGTATTGCCAGGATGATTGAGACTATGTTAGCCCGGGACAGGGAGGAGAGAGAGGCCAAGAGGTCTCGAGAGACTAGTCATTTTTCAGGAGCTCGTGCACCAGCAACACGCTATGGTAGGGGTTTTCTGAGTCGCCCCGTTCATTCAACTCTTCTAGCAGCCAGTGGTATTCCAGCTCCTTTTAGACCTCAGGAGCCTTATTATGCACCACAAGTATCTCAGGTGCCTCCTACTTGAGGTGCTATCACCGGCCAGTCCAGCAGGCCAGTTTAGAGTCAGCACCAGGCGCCACGTCCTCCGAGGGGTTGCTTTGAGTGTGGTAACCCTCGTCATGTGATCAGAGATTGCCCCAGAGTTAGGAGGGTTGCACCACCTCAGACTTATCAGGTTCCACGCCTTCCACCAGGTCCTCCATCCACTCTTCCAGCCCCAGCTGCTACCCCACTATCTCAGGCAGCTCGAGGTGGAGGTCGGGGAGGTCGAGGTCGCCCTAGAGGAGGAGGCCAGGTACTATGCTCTTCCTGCCCGATCTGAGGCCATTGCTTCAGATACGGTCATTACAGGTATTGTTCCCGTTTGTCATAGGGATACATCGGTATTATTTGACCCAGGCTCTACATATTCGTATGTGTCTTCTTATTTTGCTTCACATCTAGGGATATCTCGGGATTCTTTGAGTTCCCCCGTTTATGTTTCTACTCCTGTGGGAGATTATCTTGTTGTGGACCGCGTATATCGGCCGTGTTTGATTGTTATCAGTGGTTTTGAGACCAGGGCTGATTTATTATTACTCAGCATGGTAGTTTTTGACGTTATATTGGGTATGGACTGGTTGTCTCCCTACTATGCTATTCTTGATTGTCACGCCAAGACCGTGACGCTGGCTATGCCAGGATTACCGAGGTTAGAGTGGAGAGGTTCCTTAGAGTACACTCCCCGTCGAGTTATTTCTTTTCTTAAGGCTCAGCGGATGGTCGAGAAGGGGTGTGATGCGTATTTGGCTTATGTGAGAGATGTTAGTGCTGAGACCCCTACAGTTGAGTCTGTCTCCGTTGTTAGGGACTATCCTGATGTTTTTCCAGCTGATCTTCCGGGTATTCTGCCCGACAGAGACGTTGATTTTGGCATTGACTTGTTACTGGGCACTCAGCTCATTTCCATTCCTCCCTATCGCATGGCTCCTCTTGAGTTGAAGGAGTTGAAGGATCAGTTACAGGAGTTTCTTGAAAAGAGATTCATCAGGCCCAATGTATCGCCTTGGGGTGATCCGGTATTGTTTGTGAAGAAAAAGGATGGTTCGATGCGTATGTGTATTGACTACCGGCAGCTGAATAAGGTGACAGTGAAGAACAAGTACCCATTGCCTCGCATTGATGATTTATTTGATCAATTACAGGGTGCTAGGGTGTTCTCCAAGATTGATCTTCGTTCGGATTATCATCAGTTGAAGATTCAGGAGCCGGATATCCTGAAGACTGCATTCAAGACCAGATATGGCCAATGTGAGTTCCTTGTTATGTCATTTGGGCTGACCAATGCCCCAACAGCTTTCATGCACCTGATGCATAATGTATTTCGGCCTTATCTTGATACTTTTGTCATCGTGTTCATTGATGACATTCTGGTATATTCTCGGTCCCAAGAGGACCATGAGCAGCATTTGAGGATCGTACTTCATACATTGAGAGAGAAGAAGTTGTATGCCAAATTTTCTAAGTGTGAATTTTGGCTTGATTCTGTGGCATTCTTAGGCCATGTGGTATCTTCGGATGGGATCAAGGTAGACCCAAAGAAGGTAGAGGCGGTGCAGAGTTGGCCTAGACCGTCTTCAGCTACTGAGATCCGCAGTTTCCTCGGTTTGGCTGGGTACTATCGCCGTTTTGTGGAGGGATTTTCATCCATTTCAGCTCCCATGACCAGACTGAACCAGAAGGGTGCACCTTTTATATGGACTGAGGAGTGCGAGGAGAGCTTTCTAAATCTCAAGACAGCCCTGACTACAACTCCAGTGTTAGTATTATCCACAGGTTCAGGGTCATATACAGTCTATTATAATGCTTTGAGGATTGGCCTAGGAGCAGTGTTGATGCAGGACGGTAGGGTGATTTCCTACACGTCCAGACAGTTGAAGGTGCACGAGAAGAACTACCCTGTGCATGATCTCGAGTTGGTAGCGATTGTTCACGCCCTGAAGATATGTCGTCATAATTTATATGGTGTTCCCTGTGAGATATTCACGGATCACCGAAGTTTGCAGCACATATTCAGGCAGAAAGATCTAAATTTGCGCCAGCGTAGGTGGTTGGAGTTACTCAAGGATTATGACATCACTATACTATACTATCCGGGGAAGGCCAATGTGGTGGCCGATGCCTTGAGTCGCCGGGCGGAGAGTTTGGGGAGTCTGGCATATCTTCATGCAGCTGAGAGGCCTCTAGCCTTAGATGTTCAGTCCTGAGCCAATCAGTTCGTGAGACTGGATCTTTCTGAGCCTCGCCGGGTATTTGCTTGTGTTGTTGCTCGATCTTCTCTTTATGACCGCATTCGGGAGCGCCAGTATGAGGATCCCAACCTTCGGGATCTACAGGATAGAGTTCGGCAGGGTGATGCCAAGGACGTGACCATAGGTGATGACGGTGTGACTAGGATGCATGGCCAAATTTGTGTGCCCAATGTAGATGGACTTCGGGAGTTGATTCCTGAGGAGGCACATAGCTCGCGGTATTCCATCCATTCGGGTACCGCGAAGATGTACCAGGATCTGAGACAGCACTATTGGTGGCGAAGGATAAAGAAGGATATAGTTGAGTTTGTAGCCAAGTGTCTCAATTGTTAGCAAGTCAAATGTGAGCATCAGAGACCGGGAGGATTACTTCAGCAGATTAAGCTTCCAGAATGGAAGTGGGAGCGGATCACCATGGACTTTGTGGTTGGACTTCCTCGGACCTTGGGGAAGCATGATGCTATTTGGGTGATTGTGGACAGGCTGACCAAATCAGCTCATTTCATTCCAGTGTTGACTACATATTCTCCTAAGAGGTTGATTCCAAATCTACATTAAAGAGATAGTCCGGTTGCACGGTGTGCCGGTGTCCATTATATCAGATCGAGGTCCTCAATTCACCTCGCACTTCTGGAGAGCCTTGCATAGTGAGCTGGGTACCCAGATAGATTTCAGCACAACATTTCACCCCCAGATGGACGGGCAGTCCGAGCGCACGATTCAGATTCTTGAGGATATGCTCCGTGCCTGTGTGATGGATTTTGGAGGGTCATGGGATCGATACTTGCCTTTTGCAGAGTTTTCTTATAATAATAGCTACCAGTCCAGCATTCAGACGGCGCCGTATGAGGCTTTGTATGGTAGGCGGTGCAGGTCTCCAGTAGGATGGTTTGAGCCGGGCGAGGCCCGATTGTTGGGTACAGACTTGGTTCAGGATGCCCTGGACAAGGTGAAGGTGATCCAGGAGAGACTTCGCACAACCCAGTCCAGGAAGAAGAGTTACGTAGATCGGAAGGTTCGTGACTTGGCATTTATGGCTGGTGATCGGGTTTTGCTTCGGGTATCGCCTATGAAGGGCGTCATGAGGTTTGGGAAGAAGGGTAAGCTGAGTTTGAGGTTCATTGGCCCTTTTGAGGTATTGCAGCGGGTTGGGGAGGTAGCCTATGAGTTGGCCTTGCCTCCTAACCTAGCAGGAGTTCATCCGGTATTCCACGTTTCCATGCTCCGGAAGTATCACGGTGATCCGACTCATGTTTTGGATTGCAGCTCAGTCCAATTGGACAAGGATCTATCATATGTTGAGGAGCCTGTGGCTATATTGGACATGCAGGTCAGGAGGCTCAGATCGAAGAATATTTCCTCAGTCAAGGTTCAGTGGAGGGTTCATCCGATCGAGGAGGCGACTTGGGAGACCGAGCAGGACATGTGGAGTCAGTACCCCCATCTTTTCACAGCTTCAGGTATGTTTTTATACTCGTTCGAGGATGAAAGATTTTCTTAAGAGGGGGAGAATGTAACGACCCGATCGGTCGTTTTGCGATTTAGCGCCCCGATCCCCTAATAACTATTTCTCCCATGTCTATTTATGTTATTGGAACTTGTCGGACCGTTGAGTGGTGAAATCCTGAGTGATTTTGGACTCTTAGTCCATAAATATGGAATTTAGCTTTAGAAATTGGGTCGTAGCTAGAACTGTGTGAAGACGGATTCGGAATGGAATTTCGTCGACTCTGTTAGCTCCGTTGGGTGATTTCGGGATTAGGAACGTATTTGGAATGTGTTTTCGAGGTCGGCTGTAGATTTAGGCTTGAATTGGCGAAAGTTGGAATTTCGGCGATTTCGGCCGATAGGTGAAATTTTGATATCGGACTCAGAATGGAATTCCGAAAGCGACAGCAGGTCCGTAATGTCATTTATGACCTGTGTGCAGAATTTGAGGTCATTCGGACGGGTTTAGACATGTTTCGGCATCGAATGTGAATTCTAAAAAATTCATAGGTTCTTAGGCTTGAATCTATGAATATTTGATGATTTTGATGTTATGAGGTGTGTGTTTAAGGCTCGACCAAGTTTTAATAAGGTATTAGGGTGGATTGGTAATTTTGGTTGAGGTCCCGGGGGCCTCGGGTGTGTTTCGGGTAATTTTGGTTAAGGTAAATGAGGGGAGGCCTGGAGTTGTTCTCTGCGATCGCAAGATGAAGTCCGCGATCGCATTGTGCTGGAAGTTTAGCCTTCGCGCTCGCATGTCCTAGGTCACCATCGCGTAGTGTATCCGTGGTCTGAGGGAGCTTTGTCATTTGTTATGTGCGGTCGCGAGGTCCCAAACGCGATCGCGAAGAGCTGGGTCTTGAGGGTCTGCGATCGCAAGTCCATAGGCGCGTTCGCGTAAGATTAATTCTGGCGCGTGTTAGATTACTCTCTGCGATCGTGACTCTTTGTCCGCGATCGCATAGAAGAAATGCCTGGGAGCTCGGGAGAGGCGATTCTTGGAGGCTTTTGCACCTGGGTAACTTGAGTAAGTGATTTCTATCCATCATAGATCAAATTCCATGATTCCAATCTTAAATCCCACCTTTAATTTCGAAAGTTTTGGGTAGAAAATGGGAAAAATGGGATGAACTTCATAGACCGAATTATTGAGTTTTGATTGGGTGTTTGACCTCCGATTTGAGAGATTCTTATATGGTTAGACTCGTGAGTGAATGAGTGGCCAAGAAATATGATTTTTACCCGATTTCGAGACGTGGGCCCGGGGGACTTCTTGGGCGAATTTCATAATTTCGCGTATTAGCTTCGAATTAATTAGCTATTTTGATTCCTTAAAGTGTTATTTATATTATGCAATCGAATTTAATAGATTTTGGCCACCCAGAGTCGGATACTCGTGGCAAGAGCATGGTATTGAGTTGATTAGCGCAATCAAGGTAAGTGGCTTGCCTAACTCTGTGTTGGGAATTTCCCTTAGGCATTTTATACTGATTTTACTATGTGGACGCCGTGTACGTGAGGTGACGAGTGCGTACACGGGTGATGGTTGCTAAATTCCCGCTCTTCTTTCCATGACATAACTCATTTCATTCATATATTACTGCTTCATGTTATAACTGATTAGTTAGCATAGGAATGAGCATGCTTACCTGTTTTCACTTGAATTCCCTGGATTTTCTATCATCTGCTCCATGCTTAGGTAGTTTTACCTTATTCTTGCCTATTATTTTCTTCAATTGTTTAATTAAGCCGTATTCGATAGCATTCTGCATCTCATATTTAAATTGGGACTACGGACCGAGATCCGGGAGCTTTCCCCCTATACTGCATTGCATATTTAAATTTGGACTACGGACTGAGATCCGAGAGCTTTTCCCCTGTATTGCATAGCATATTTAAATTGGGACTACGGACCGAGATCCGGGAGCTTTCCCCCTATACTGCATTGCATATTTAAATTTGGACTACGGACTGAGATCCGAGAGCTTTTCCCCTGTATTGCATAGCATATTTAAATTGGGACTACGGACCGAGATCCGGGAGCTTTCCCCCTGTATTGCATTGCATATTTGCTATTGAGATATATGTTTTGCTGAGCCGAGGGCCTTCCTTTATTATTCTTTCATCTTTTCTTTAAATTCTGCTTATTTTAGCTATTTATATGTCACTGTTCAAACTTATAACTGTCTTATTTTCAAACTCAGTAGAGCCTTAACCTGACCTCGTCACTACTTGACTGGGGTTAGGCTTGGCACTTACGAAGTACCGAATGTGGAGTACTCACGCCCTTTCCTACGCATGTTTTCCCCATGTGTAGATCTAAGTACCAGTACTCAGCGTTTTGGCTAGGAGTACTACTACAGTTGTCAGGAGACCGCGAGGTAATTCTGTCGCGTCCGCAGAATCTCACGTGTCCCTATCTACTCTACTATAGGCATAGGAGATAGACATACACACATTTCCTTTATTCCATTGTATAGAGCTATAGTTGTATAAAGCTTGTGACTTGGTGACCTTCCGGGTTTCGGGAAGTAAAAGATGTAGAGGCCGAGCGGCTAAACTTTATAGCATACTTCATCTTTACTGTTTTGTTATTATTTGTCTTATTTTTCCGCAACATAGGCTTACCTAGTCATAGAGACTAGGTTCCGTCACGAGACCGTTTGGAGGGTAAATTCGGGTCGTGACACTAGATACTATGCCCCTAGGATCTCATGTCTACTGTTTAAGCATCTCATCCATGTTTTATGTCTATCACTTAGAAATCCTGCTCCTAGGACAATAAACAAAATTGACATAAAAGCTGTTATTCTTGTGCATTCAAACAATGTCTTAATAATTCTGTAGCTCTTTTGTCCATTTGGAAACCATGCCTTAGGAGTTATGATTGTGTGTCAACAATTCTGCATTTTGCATATTCGATACCATGATCTTAGATTCCGTTTGCATTTGCTTAACCACACCTAGTTTAAACTACTAATTCATAAAAAGGTATAAAATAGTCTCATGTATAATTTCCATGTTTGTTATTAGTAAAACTGGTAAAAATCTCTGCATCCTCAGTTTTACATCACTTAGAACAACATGTTTTAGGTAAAGCAACTTCTGAACTGTTTAATAATTTTGGCGACTGTTATCCTACACAGTCTCACGCCTAGGCAAGCCTTAGGTAATTAATCCCTATAAAACTGGCAAACTGTTTGATTGTGTTCAAAGACTCACAGGTTTTAAAATCAGTAGGCAAACTGATTATGGCCCTGCTTCTGAGTTTATGAAACAAAGCTGCATATTTCTTTGCGTTGATATTCACTTAGATATCGTGTCTTAGGATCATGTCTAATAAAACTGCCTCTTGTTTGTGTTTGAGACGTGCTGCTTATGTGCATTAACTGTGGAGGTAAATCTGAGCCTCATAACTGCTTTCCTGCATTTATCTGATCAGTCCTACTTGTTCTTGCCTGTCGCCTAGAATTTTATCCTTTTAGAACCTTAGGGGTTTGTCTAGAACTGCTTATATCTAGAGGTCCTAAAACTTCCTCCATGACCATAAGGAAGGGACGGGTAACAACACGTTTAGAGTTCGTTAAATAAAACTCGCTTAATAATCGCTAAGGGGTTGGGACAAAGGGTATAAAGGATATGATGACCAGTGCGATAATGCCACGTGTAGCCCTCATTGAGGAGTGATTACCGGGCATTGCATTGATGTGATCCTATATGATAAACAACTCAGGACTCCCCTATCCCTTACCTATGTGTGCTTACACTGCGAATCTCTTCAAACCATTATTTGTTTACATGTGTATACTTTTATTGCCTATTTGCTACTTGTTTATATTCACAAAGTTCCTTTGGCCGGGAACCACAGTTGTGAACTCGGAGGGATGCCTAACACCTTCCCCTGGGAGTAATTTCAAGCCCTTACCCAATCTCTGGTTACTCAATTGTTTGACCCTTAATAGGTGCCCTAACGCACCTTAATTCGTTAGGTGGTAACTCTTCAAATCCTTCACATCCCTTATCCCAAAAGGAAATGAGTTATCCCAATAATTTCAAAAGCCCTGACTGATCCGAAAGTAGAGGAAAAGCAGGGCGCGACAGCATGGCGACTCTGCTGGGGACATTTTAGGCTTTTACCATTTCAAACTGCTTTGTGAATTTTTCTTTACTTTGATAATATATGCACCCCTTCCCTTTCCCCTTATGTGCAATTTAATCGTCTATTCTTCCAAGTATCTATTTTTTCAAGAACAAAACTAACATGTTTCTTTGTTTTCCTTTGAAACCGCTTTAAATTATAACTGTTGTATTTATCGCTTTCATAACATGCAAATACATGACAACATGCTTTTATTGCTTATTTATTGCTGCATAATCATGCTCAACATGATATTCCACTGGTGCCAATAAAAATTCTATAGAAACGCTTGATGAGTGGTTGCGTTCTTCATATTTTATATCACCCTTAAATTAGGAAAGGCTTATTTGCGGTAAAACCAGTCGAGCAGCGGTGCAGTCGATGGTTCCATGCCTTCCCCCTTGAGTTGTCTGATCAAGGGTACCTGTCTAAAACCTAATAGGAACCTTACTCTAACATAATGTGCATGCATCATGGTCGAACCTATCCGGGTTAACATGTTGTCCGCACAATAACCCTTAGCCTTGTCCAAAGTCCACCGGGGTTTTCACAATCCCAACGGATGCAATCACGTTCTGTGCATTAATTTGGAGAACTAAATGCTTGTATGCTAATCATAAATGTATAAATAGTCGAGTCTGGTGGGGGTAAGGGCCTAACTATTTTGTCTTGCAGAAAATGAGGCACAAGGTCCCCAGATTCGGTATGGTTAGCAATATCCCTCCAATGCTCCTAAACTGGTTGGAGGATTTTCACTCCAGTGATAAGAAACATGTCAAGAGATATCTGGGCAACTTACCGTCTCTCCTAGACATCCAACCCAGTAACATGCTGATTGAAGCCGCCACCTTATTTTGGGATAGTGAAAGAGTTGTATTCTGCTTTGGGAATATTGAGATGACACCGCTGTTAGAAGAGATAGGAGGACTAGCTGGGTTAGTTTGGAAAACCCCCGGGTTGTTGGTGCCTGAGAACTGCATAGGCAAAGGTTTTTTGAAAAATGATGGGTTTGAAGAAGAACGCAGAGTTAGAGTGTCTGAAACAATCATACATACCCTTCGAGTATGAAAGGTACGGTCACAACAAATCATACCGTACCTATCACGACGAGTTTGCCATCACCTATTTGGGTCATATACATCGTAGGGTGTTTGTATTCATTGTTTGCTTTCTGGGGTTGATAGTGTTTCCAACAAAGATGGAAAGGATTCACACTAGATTAGCCATGGTAACCAAGTCTCTCTTATTTTACAAAGCTATTTCAAACAAGTCTCCCTTCACACTGTTTTCTACTAAAACCTTTTCAAAACAATGTCAAGCACTCTCACTCTATTCTTAGGTCCTTAAGTTCTGCCCCTCTAATGTGTGACTGCTTAGGATTCCCTATGAGATCCCTCTGAACTCTGATGCATTAGAGCTGGCTCTTCCACATTGCACTTACTCAATTATGGTTGTGAAATCTGGGTGTGAGCACTGCCCGGGATCCCTTGAGGTCCTTAAGGAACTCTGACACACCCAGAATAAGAAAGGCTATGAAACATATGGGCATTGGAAGTTCTGGAAACCTGGGCCAATTTTCAGGCTCCCTATAGTGTAAATTCATATTTTTCTTTATTTACTTATGTAATTCATTCAATATATTTTTTTATATTAATATTGGGGATGGATAGTGAAAAGGGAAGGGTAGATATATAGGGTATCTATATCAAAGGGTAAAAACCATGCTTTAGGTTTACATTTTTCCTGTATGCGCAGTAGAATTCATGTTTAGGACTAACACATGCAAAACATGTCATTCATTAGATATCATGTTTAGGTTTACTGTTTCAACATCTCATTTGGCCCTATTTATCACTTAGAAATCCTGCTTCTAGGCTAAGTAACAACATTAACACAAACTTTTGCGTCTACACATTTTTGAAGTCATGCCTAACAATGTTGTAAATTTCTGTGCATTTAAAATCATGCTTTAGGGAGTTCTGCATATCCTGAAATCGTGCTTGCATTTAGAAATCCTGCTTTAGGAATTCCGCACATAAATCATTCTGCATTTTGTATCATCATACTAGATACCCTGTTTTAGGATCCCATTTGCACTCGCTCAGTCACACCTAGTTAAATTACTGAAGCATAAAAAAGGGTATAAAACAACCTCACATTTGATTTACCCTGTTTAAGTAAAATTAGTCATAATCTCTGTATATGCTGCAACACCTAGAATTGCATGTTGTAGGTGTAACAATTTTAAACTGCATTAATGATACTGGCAACTATTGTGCATTACCTCCACGCCTAGGAAAGCCTTAGGTAATCAACCTTTAAAACAACTGGAAACTGCCTCTCTTGTTGTTTACTGCTTAATGCTTAATAGGGTTAAAACCAGTAGGAAAACCGATTAGGGCCCTGCTTCTGAAGTTATAAACTAAATCTGCATATCTCTTGTGTTCTGATACTCACCTTGACATCATGTTTTAGGATCCTACTTAATAATACTGCCCTTGTTTGTGTTTGAGTCGTGCTATTTATGTGCACTATCTGTGGAGGTAAATTGAGCCTCTAATTGCTTCTTTTTTGTTTTATCTGCTAAAGTCCTATTTTTTCTTGTCTGTCGCCTTAGTATTTTCTCCTTTTAACCTTAGGGGCGTATCTAGAACTGCCCATAAGTAGGGATCCTAAATTCCTCCGGGACCATTAAGAAGGAACGAGTAACAACACGCAATAGAGGTCATTAAATAAAACTCGCTTAAATAACCGCTAAGGGGTGGGAAAGGGTAGATATGGATATGATGACCGCTAATGTCACGTGTAGCCCTTCTTCTAAGGAGTTATTATCGGGCATTGCACCGATGTGATCCTATAGGATAAACAACTTAGGACCCGCCCCCCCTTATATATATATATATATATATATATATATATATATGCATAGGCTATAAATCTTTTAATCTTCTACATGTGTTTAGAATTCAAATCTTTTAAACCTTAGCACATATGTGTGCTTAGACTGCGAACCTTTTCAAAACCCCTTTATCTCTTATACCTATATGTTTCAATGCTTATGTGCTACTTGTCTCAAAATTCACAAAGCTTGTTTGGCCGAGAACCACAGTTGTGGACTTTGAGGGGTGCCTAACACCTTCCCGTCGAAGTAATTTCAAGCCCTTACCCAATCTCTGGTTAACTAATTAGTGTTGTAGGTTCGTTAACGCACCTTAACTCGTTAGGTGGATACTCTTCAATTCCTTTATATACCCCTTTCCCAAAAGGAAGCGAGTTGTCCCAATAATGTCAAAATCCCTGACCGATCCGAAAGGAGAGGGTAAAAAGGGGGCGCGACAGCCTGGCGACTCCGTTGGGGATCTTAGGCTTTTACCACTTCAAATTGCTTTGTGAATTTGTACGTTTTCTTTGTTAATATTTGCATCCTTTTCCCTTTCCCCTTTTATGTGCAATTAATTGTTTATTTCTTTCAATTATTTAATCTTTCTCAAAAACAAAACTAACATGTTTCCTTGTTTCCCTTTGTAATCGCTTTAAATTACAATTGTTGTACTTATCGCTTTCATAACGTGCAAATACATGACTACATGATTTATTGCTTATTGTTGCATAACCATGCTCAACATCATATTCCACTGGTGCCAATACAAATCCTATAGAAACACTTGATGAGTGGTTGTGCTCTTCCTATTTTATATCACCCCTAAATTCGGAAAGGCTTATTTGCGATAAAACTTGTCGATCAGTGGTGCAGTCGACAGTTCCATGCCTTCCCCCTTGAGTTGTCCGCTCAAGGGTACCAGTCTAAAACCCCCATAGAAACCTTACTCTATTATAATGTACATGCATCATGGCCAAACCTAGCTGGGTTAATGTGTTGTCCGCATGATAACCCTTTAAGACAGCCTTGTCCCAAAGTCCACCGGGTTGTCATAGTCCCAACAAACATAATCACGTTTTGTGCATTCATTTGGAGAACTAAATACTTGTATGCTAATCATAAATGTATGAATAGTCGAGCCCGGCGGGGGTAAGGGCCTAACTATGCTTGTCTTGCAGAAATATGAGGCATGAGGTCCCTAGATTCGGCATGGTCAACAACATCCCTCCAATGCTCCTGAACTGGTGGGAGTATCTTCACTCAAGTGATAAGAAACATGTCAAGAAATACCTAGGTAACTTACCGTCTCTCCTAGACATCCAACCCAACAACATGTTGATTGAGGCTGCCACCTTATTTTGGGATAATGAAAGAGCCGTGTTCTGTTTTGGGAACATTGAGATGACACCACTGCTGGAAGAAATAGGAGGATTATCTGGGTTAGTCTGGGAAACCCCTAGGTTACTGGTGCTTGAAAACCGCACAGGCAAGGGTTTTCTGAAAACGATGGGCTTGAAGAAGAATGCTGAGTTAGAAAGTTTGAAGCAGTCATACATACCTTTTGAGTACTTATATGAAAGGTACAGTCACAGCAAATCGTACCGTACTCACCATGACGAATTTTCCATTACCTCTCTGGGACATATTCACAGTAGGGTATTCGTCTTCATTGTTTTCTTTCTGGGGTTGATAGTGTTTCCAACAAAGAAGGAAAGGATTCACACTAGGTTAGCCATGGTAACCAAGACCTTGATGGAAGGAATTGACGGACAAGCTTTCAGTATTGTCCCTATGATCATCTCGACATTTACTGAGCCTTAGAACGATGTCAAAAAGGAGCTAAGCACTTCGAAGGCTGCAATTTTTTTACTACAACTGTGGCTCTTAGAACACCTCCAAAAGGGCCAATACCACCAAGAACTTCCGCAAAGAGCGTGGAACGATCACATTGCCTTCCATCACCCCAAGCGGATGACATATATTCCTGACAGGTTTGCCCAGCTAGAGACTACCAAGGAGTGGGTAAAATTCTTTAATAATCCCACTGAGGAGCAGATATAGTGGATGTTCGAGTGGTTCCCAACGGACAAATTAATCGCCAGGTCCATAGATGCACCACACCTAGTGCGAATTGGGTTGAGAGGGATATATCCTTACGTTCCTCTGCGAGTCATGAGACAAGCAGGCAGAAAGCAAGTTGTGCCAAGGGTCGACAAGATGAGCCATTTCCGAGCTGATTTCTAAGATGATGATATTCCCTACGAGTGCCAAGCCTAACACATGTGGCACTGTAAAATCATAATGGAGAAGAATACAATTGAACCAGATAGGTACCACGCAGGATATGCACCCTTCTATTCGACGTGGTTAGAAGATGACTTGGATGGATTAATCAGGCCAGGGATCAGCCGAGGCCACACGAGAGTGCCGAGGCTCAGGTCAAGTACAATCGGATGCGCAAGAGGGTCCACGAGTCTGAAAACGAGCACCGGGAAATACATGAAACCAACAAAAGGTTGATCGAAGAATGGAAATACATGGACATCCGTTCCAACAAAAAGCTGGAATACTTTGAGCGGGGCATAGTAGAGCTGGAAGGTAAAATCATCAAAAGGGTCGAAGACTGTCAAAAGGCCGAGAGAAATGAAAGAGGATCTGGCCAGAGCATACTTGCTGCTGAGACTTGCGTGAGCTAGGGAACTTGTTCGATGGGATCAAGGATGCCGAATCTGGGGAAGTTCCTTCTGGGACTAAGTTGGATAGGTTTTCTTTTTTGCTTTTCTCAATGTAATAAGACCAATGGCCTTTAGTGACTTGATTTCCTGCTTATTATTTTAGTATCATTTTGGATTCGTCTATTTTTACATTAATGAAATGAGGCATTTTTGCATCTAAGTTGTCCAAATCAACTTGTCGCTAGGTCTACCACGGGTACAACGAGGCTCCCAAATTAGGACACGCGTTTATATTCCTGCAATACGTGTTTAAATACTGCAATACTTTTTATAACCCTCGCTGACTTGGCTACCTTTTGTTTTTGTTTTCTTTCTTTTGATTATTCCCCTCCTCAAAGGTTGGTTCGTGCATACTGACATCATCATCATACTACACAAGATCCAGGGGCCATCCGCCTTCTCCTCCTCCTAGTTAACCTAAGGGAAAAATCAAAGGCAAAGGAAAAATTGAAGATTTGAGCAAATATCAGAAAAGAAAACACAACGACAGTGGAACGAACAGAAGCTACTGAAAGTCAAGGTACTCAGTTTCAGAATGAGGCCATGTCACAACTCGAGCAAAGGTTGTTGAAGCTCCAAGGGGAGCTTGAGCATGTTCGGAATTTGGCAAATTTATCCTTCTCACTCAGTGTCCCAGATATCAATCATACAAACATCCAAAATCCCATACCTCCTTAGAATACCCCAAACAAACAAAATCCTTCTGCAACTCATCACCATACAACTCCACTGAAAAATCCAACTCTTCCACCACAATGTGACATTTGCCACACTCCAAGAAACACCCCGCTGATCGTCCCTGAACCACAAAACTCCACAAATGACCACCTCTATACCCAGGAGCCTGGCCATCAAAACAACCCCATCTACGTGGAGACTCTACCTCACTCCACCCAACCCATTTCTTACACGCCCAAAGCTAGTGAAAAGGATATGTTTATCAAGAATTTGGCTGAAGAACTTAAGAAACTGGCAAGCCGAGTTCAAGGTGTTGAAGGAAGAAAGGGGTTGAAGGGCTTAACTATGAAGATCTCTGCATACAACCTGATGTTGAACTACCCGAGGGTTACAAACCTCCTAAGTTTGATATGTTCGACGGTACAGGTGATCCTAGGGTCCATTTGAGGACCTATTGTGATAAATTGGTTGGAGTGGAAAGAGATGAGAAGATTTGCATGAAGCTGTTTATGAGGAGCTTAACAGGGGATGCTCTGTCTTGGTACATCAGCCAAGACCCTAAAAAATGGCCAAACTGGGTGAACATGGCATCAGACTTCATGGACCGGTTCAGGTTCAATACAGAGAATGCTCCAAACATATTTTATATTCAAAATCTTAAGAAGAAGCCCACGGAAACGTTCCGCGAATATGCTACTCGTTGGAGATATGAAGTAGCTAAGGTCAGACCTGCCCTAGATGAAGAACTAATGAATAAGTTCTTTGTCCGGGCACAAGACCCGCGTATTATGAGCGGCTGATAGGGATTGAAAACCACAAATTCTCTGCATCATCAATGTGAACACCCAATTTTTTCCCCGCATGGAAATTACTCCTAAAAATAATCAAACAATAACCTTTAATGAATTTTAGGAACTTTTCTTTATTTAGTTTCATGTCATACATGTTTAATACTTCAAAATTACCAAAAAATCATTAAAAAAATTATCACATTTTCATTTCAATGTCATCTTAGGTTTAATTTGTATTTTTAGGAATTAATTACTCTTTAATTGTTAGATTAATACATGAAAATCACAAAAAAATATACATTAGCTTTAATCAATTAGTTTACATAATTAGATAAAATGCTAATTAGGTCATTTTGGTATAAATAAATTTACTTAGTAGTAAGGTGGATATTTTTGAAAGATAAAATTTGCTTCTCATATCAAATTTGTCCAATTTCAGGGCCCTAATTACCCAAGCCCATACCGTCCTAGCTCACTACCCAAATACCCATTCCCTACCAAGCAACCGCTAACCTCATTAAATATCCCTAAGACCTAGACACAAATCAGATCTTCCTATCCCTAGAGCATCGTATTCCCCTTTCCCCATCGTCTTCCTCATCTCCCTCATCAGCAGCGAGAATGAAAAATCAGACTCCTCCCCCCTAATCCCTGAAGCGACGACGCCTCCCTCCCCAAACACACTAACCCAGCGACCTTCTACCACCAGAACTCAACCTCAAGCACGAAGGAAGAAGAACCAGCAACTGGATCTCTTGCCGAAACCCGGCCAACCAACCGGACTTCCTCCAAACCGCTGTCGAGATGAAAAAATCAAATAGATCCCTCCTTGTTCTTCAACCTAACAGTTAAAAAAAGAATTCCCAGATCTGAAAAATTCAAAAGAAGCTCCAAATTAGAAAAGAAAACTAAAATTTGAACAATGAGCTTCCATTTTTCTTCTTGATTTTGGTATTAAATTGCTGGTTTGCCGAGGAGTTCATTGCTGCTTCTTTTTGTTGTTGGTTCGAGTGTCCTCTATTGTTTTCGGCATTCATTTGGCTCACTCTAGTGACGTCTTTTGCTCGATTTAGGGAAGTTTCGAATCTTCCCTGTATTAGATTTGTATTGAGTAATTGAATTGTTAAACCCTGGTGATTTTATAAATTTGCTTGAGTTTGCTGCTTTAAATCTAATGTTTGCAAGATGTGTGTGTTGTCTTAATTTCGGGAATTACTGGAAAATAGCGAAATAGGTCCAAATGACAATACATATCTTAAGGAGACTAATGCAATATATGGTAAGTTGCATCATATTATTGTCCAAAGCCTTTCGACTTTGATAAGGCTACTTTATTCTCTATGTTTTAGATTTTCCTTAAGCGTCTGATTATCATGATGTGTGAAGGGTCAGTGAGTGGAAAAAAATTACTATTTCGAGTTCTCAGGAACATACATTACATATTTATGAGGTCTCAAGTAACCCCTTTTCTGCAGTTACTTAACATTAGACATATCATAAACCCCTCTAGTAAGTTGTATCCTTAAAAGTTGTTACTTTGTGGTTTGTGCACATGAAAGTTGTATACTCCAGTATATGAAACATACAATTTATAGAGTATTATTCTTTTTGGTTGATTCCCTCTCCCTCTCTACCTCTGTGCATGTGTGTCTATGATAAGAGGAATTCATTTTTTTAAAGTTGTAAGCGTATAGGCAAAGGGATTGGACTGGATTAAGTTTGAATGACAAGATAGAAAAAGATTTAAAATAATGAAACTCAGGTTCTGTAATTTGGCTTGGCCTAAATTAATGAGATATTGTTCTAATACTTAGCTATTGAGGAAGATTTTTACTGAACATGCACAATCATGACTTCTGAAGTAATGGATTAACATTGTACGTTGAAGTTTTGGTAATTACATACTCCTATTTGGATGTTTGTGCTATTCTTTTCATTTGCATGAATTTGGTATATTATCTTTGGGTTGATGTATCTCTCACAATTAGGAACTTCTGTTGAACCCATTCACTAATGGAAAATATTGGACTAAGTTCGAAAAACCATCACTGCTAGTCCAACATAATCGTACCTCACAATAATCTCAAATCTCATATATATTGTTAGTTGTTTTAGGCGTGATTAATAACACATCATCATGACTATGGGTACAGTTCCCGTGGCGTAGTCACGATACTAAACCCCAATTCGAGTGCGTGTATCACGCGACTCGACCCTAACTTCAAACAATAATAAAATCACACGTAGCAATCGCGGGTGCATTTCATGTGACGCGGTTGCGATGTGTCCAAAAACAAACAAGTGCACGCTATCATGACTTGTTTCAAGATAAATCCATAAATATTAAAAGCGGCTAAAAGTTTAAAGGCTAAATGTAAAATAGGCTAAAACACATAAACAATCGGATGATCTAGGCCAAATATTAATAGTAAGCGACCGTGCTAGAACCACGGAACTCGGGAATGCCTAACACCTTCTCCTAGGTTAACAGAATTTCTTGCTCGGATTTCTGGTCGCAGACAACTTAAAACAGAGTCTAAATTTCCTCGGTTTGGGATTTCATTAAAACGGTGTTCCGGAACATCGTCAAAAATTCGGGTGGCGACTCTGAAAACTAGAACAAATCCCAAATCCGAATGATGTCACTTAAAGTGGAAAAACTCCCCTTATTACCCTTTATTACCCGGGGGTGAAAAAAAGAGGTGTGACAGCTCTGGCGACTCTGTTGGGGAACAGAACCCAGAACTTCTGGTTCAGGGTTCAAGAATTCGAGCTTAGAATAAACTGTTATATTTGGTGTTATTATCTGAGTTTTACATGATTTGAACCTAATGTGCTAAATGCCACTTTTTAGATATTATCTGAACTATATACAAATTGTGCCGGAACCCTCTTCTCTCAGAGTCTTCTAAATCATCTGGGAAGTGTGCACTTCGTGTGACTTCTTTTCTGTTATAGTCATCCTAATTTTAGAATGAGGTACGGACAAGTTGCAGCCGGTGAAGCTTCTCTATTCCCGGTACGCTGCCCAGACTTCGGCTCGAGCTGTCCGCTCGGGTAAGCCTGGTCTAGAACAAAACCCCAGGATTCAAAACTTAGAATGACATAACCTCATGTCGGATCCCTAGTAGGAACGACTATTTGCATCATGTGCATTTGACTTAGGGGACTCAACACAGGGGTTGGGTCCGTCTAGGACAGATGAACCAGAAATAAAGGATCATCCTGATGCATCTTACCTGCTATATGTGCATTATTTTATTTCGGCTTGCATGTTGACCGGCTTTTAGAATAAGAAAAAAAGAAAAAGAAAATAATAAATAAAAAAAAGAGTCAGAGGTGGTTATTCAAAATATGAAACTCTGTCTAAAAAGATAGAAAATAATTGAATGTCCTCAAAAGTCATGTTCCCCGGTTCCGTCAAAACTGACAGAACTACGCGGGTCTGATTCTCATCAAATGTGAGATACGTAGGCAAACCTCATCGGTTCTGGCCCCCAATATCAACAAAAAAAATCTAAATAATATTTTCCTTTAATTCCTTCTTTAGGAGTATTTTTTTAGGGAAATTCCAAACAAATAAAAGATAAACAAAATAATAAAAGTTTTAGAACCCAAAAATATTTTTGTTTATTTATTTTATTCAAAAAAAAAAAAGCAAATCAAAATACACAAATATTTTCTATCTTTTTATTTTTCACAATTTTTCAAAAATCTCAAAAAATATTTCATTGAGTTTGAAACTGAATTGTAGAATATAGCTTCAGATTTTCTTTAAGTACAGGTTTGATTCCTTGAGTTTAAAATTGAGCTCCATCTCTGATTTCTGAGAAGAGAGTTTGAATTGTAGCTGAACTTCGATTGGATTGTTCTGAGTTAATTGATTTGGAATGAATTTGGCTCGCATTGCTTACTGCTTGATTTTCGAATGTTGAGATGAAACCGATCGTTGTATTCCTTGATGCTGGATTTGATAGTGTCTATTTCTATTGAAGTCTAATTCCTTGCTGCATCAGTTGGATTAACTTGTGAACTTTGAGAAAATGTATTCATTCTGTCCAAAATTCTTAACTTGTAAAAATTGAATTCACTTTTGTTTTTACTGTAGAGAAATGAATCTTCAGAAGGAATGTGAGCTGAGTTCTTAAGCTGGTTGCATTCTCATATTGAACTGAGATATTATTACTATTGATTTGTGAGTGAGAATTACAAGAACTTGAATTTTGTTGATTAAATTCGAACTAGCAACTTCTGAGTATAGGACTAGAATTTAACCTTTAATTATGGTATGGTGATTGTGACTGAAACTTGTCTCCTTTGTTCACTGTTTGGAACATGTTGAATTCAAGTCTTGCGAAGCTTCTATGTTTATTTTGCTGAGTTGATTTATGGGATTCCAAAGTGGCGTGTAAGATGTTCCTTTGAGTGTGGACTGTTTTGAGTTGGAAAATGAAATCTCTTAAGTGTCTGAACTAAGTTTGGCTACTAGTTGTGACCAGTCTAGTACCAGCTTTCTTGAACCAGTTTGGCACTACTTTTGTCAACTTTTGACTGCTGCATTTTCCGTAAATTTTGCACGGTTTAGGTATTTGTTTTTCTGCACTTTTCTATCATGTTTGAGCTACAGTTTGGTGGAGTAGATTCCTGCACTAACAATTTTCATTAATAGTGTTGTGGCCCTTGTATATCTTTCAAAAAAAAAAGCATCCATTGAATTTTGTTTTCCTTGGCCTCTTCACTATTTCCTTGAGTTTCGGTGTTGGTGCGAGCTGTGCAAATACAGATGATCAGTAGCTTAGCTTTCTATGTAATTATTTTTTTTAAAAATTTGTTTGGACTTCTTTTCTACTTCAACCTCTTAGATATGTAATTCTTTTTGGAGAACTTTGTCTCAATTCCCACGAACTTAAAGCCAACTTAAAGCTACAGATCAGTCATAATCAGGTGTTCTCTTTTGAAATTTGATTTACTTATTCTGTCTTAACTTAAGTTAGTTGATAACACGCTTGAAACTTAGATTTTTCTTTATTGTAAGGAAAACGTAGGTCGGGTGAAATTAGATACGATTCTGGTGCCTAAGTGCAAACAATTCAGATATAGGCTTAGTCTTCTAGGAGAATGGTTGATATACGTTACATAATTGGAGTAATGTTTTTAAGTGGTATGGTGGTGGAGCTTTAAAGTGCAATCAGTCACGTGTATATCTTTGTAAGTACAATCATGTAAGTTGTAAATTCATATTTATAATAAGTAATTGTCTTACTATGCTGAACAGACTAGATTACGTTTAGTACAAAAGTTGCAAATTTCAAAAACAATACATAAGCTTGATATTTTGTCCAAAATGATTGGTTCTTAGCACGTGAATGATTTACTTGATATGGAGTTCTTTTCTATTAGGGTATTTGTTTAACCTTCTGTTACTCTTTTACAGCAATAGAATTTACAAGCTAGATGTGAATTGCAACTACTTTATTTCTTTTAACTGGAGAGTTGTGTGCCTTAGTTGTTTGATGAATGCTTCTTTCATTGAAGACTTCTTGATAGTAACTTTCAGTTACAATTGATGGAGGAATATATGATGAGCATGTTGTTGAAATGTGCTGCTTCTTATTAATGTGTTAGTTGCAGAAGGGCATCAGTTGCAGCAGCAGGATTCAGCAACTAACAAATGCATATTAGGATGTTTTTGAAAGGTTTTTCAGCAATACAAGTTTCGACAATTGATTCTACACTTTGAGCATTTTTCTGCATCAGATTCTGACGTTCTAAATCAGGTTCAAGAAAGGTTTAAAGTAGACATCAAAGAGCTTCCTAAGCAGATTGATACTTCTACATACATGTCGTCGTAGCGAGATGGAGAGTTGCCTGTAATTAAGACTTGCGAACACAATGAAGAGTGGTCTCTTTTGTTTCCTTTTCATCTTTCTGACCGTGGGTGGGTTTTCTGTTGTTTGTAATACACTGAAATAATCCATTTCAGCATCTTTAATAGACAACTAAATCACTTAAAAAATTTCAAAGAAAATCATTCCGGGTTCTTCTTAATTTTCTCAGTTCTTTTCCTTTAAGAAATTTGTTGGGTATGGTTTGGACTTTGGATGGTGGTGTTTTATGCGGTACTACAGAGTATATGTGTTGTTAAGAATCTGATTTTTGATATTTCTGTTCATTGTTTCTTCTCTTAATTTTGTGCTTTCTGTATATGAATCTTTGTTTGCAATTCCTTGTGTATTATAATGTGAGAATCCCTATTGGAATCAGTACTTGTCTGCAAATTTGAATTACTGTTGTTAAGAATTGATCTAGTTCCTTTGATTTTGTTTTATAAAATTCTTATTCACTTTGGCTTTCACGTGATGGATCTCTCTTGATAAGGTTTTTTCTGGTTGATTTGAACTTGAATTTGCTTGTGCTGATCTAAATATATATAAAACTTTCTATAAAACTTTCTTCCAAAAAAGTCAAAAAAAATCAATCAAAAAAATACTTTCTAACTTATCCACAAGTTTTATCTCAAAATTAAAAGATAAAAATCAATCAAAAATCAAAATCCAAATACAGGTTTCCTCTATCTTAAAGTAATTTCCCCAAAAGTTCAAAAAATAAAGAAGAAAAAATCAAATCAAAATCCAAAAAAAAAAGATATTTTCTTGCTTTTTAGAAGTTTTTCTTTCAAACATTTCAATCAAAACATCAAAAAACAAATATATAAAATGAGCCAAAACTATTTTCTTTCTTCCTTTAAATCCTTTCTTTCAAAAAAAAATCAAAAAAAAAAATAAACGAAATTCAAAAAAAAAAACTTAGTTTATTTGCTCCATTCTCAATCTTCTCGAACTACGCAAGATCTGATTCAAGCGGCGTCATGATACGTAGTCAATCCATATCGGATTCGATCATAGCCATAAATAAATTGAGTGAAAAATAAATAACAAAAAAAAAAAGAGAAAAAACATTGAGTGAAAAAATAAAGAAAAGAGCGGAAAGCAACGAAAAAAGGGAGATGAAAGAAAAGAGTGACAGAAATAACAAAGAAAAAAAAAGAGCGAAAATAACAAAAAGAGAAAAGAAAAGAAATCGAGATATGGAAAATTCAAAAACAAGAGGGAGAGATAAAATTTGAAAGGAATATTTAAAGGCCGGGATGAAACATGCAACCGTTCAAACACATCGTAGAAGCATTTAACTGTTAGGTGCATTGCATCCCAATATGCGATTTCCTATATGCTAAGTGTCTCAAAACTAACAAGGTTGTTTGGTGTGCAAATTAGCAAAGGTTTTGGTGGTTGGTTTTGTTGGTAGTCTAGCTTCTCATCCTTCACAAGATCCAAAGGCAGAGATCTCCTCTTCAATCAATCTGCCAATCATCAGTCCTGAGGATAGCCCGTCATCGACTATTCCGCAGCTGGAATCAGTAATGGCTGAAGAAAATAGAATGTTTCGTTGCCGCATGTTAGAAATGTGGGACATCTGGTCTAACGATAGGGAACCGCCGAGTGTAATCCCTGGTTTACCTGGTTGGATCCTCCGTTCATATGGTCCCCAATCAAATATTTCCCAATACAATCCTCGCCCAAGAGAGCCTTTCAAAAAGAATCACTTCACCCCTATTGGTGAATCATACTCTAGCATGTTCCAAAGGTTGCTCAGGACAGGTCTGTTGCAGCTAGTGACCCCAAACTGGCCAAACCCCGAGTCCCCCTCACACCGGGCTGATGCTAGATGTGAATACCACTCTAAAGCAGTGGGGTATGACACTGAATATTGTTGGACTCTTAAAAGAGCAGTGGAAGACCTCATCGAGGTCCAGGCAATAATGTATAGGGATGAAGAAGACCCTAATATGATGAACAATCCTCTGCCTTCTCACACTGGGCCGGCGGTCGGAATGATTTGAAAAGATGAAGAATTTGATCCGGCATTCAAGGCCGCTGCAGCCATTGTCGAGACAGAAGAAAAGCAAAAAACGGTCGCCAAGCCTGAAAGTTCCCCCATCAGATGAGAGTCTCGGTAGCCAGCCTTGCTATCCTTTCTGCGTACGAATTATCTTAGGGTGTGATCCGGATGTCTTATTTATTGTCTTACTTTCCTATGTAAACCCTTCTATCTTTAAATTTCAAAAAAAATCAATCAAAAAATCAAAAAAAATCAAATGGGATTAATATTTCGTTTTCCAAGAATGTCTCTTTTCTTAATCTTGTCTCTTTTCTTACTCTACTTTCAGTTTTGTTAAATGCAGATTTCAATAACATGACATGCTTGCGGACTTCATGCCCAGATCCTAAAACGTTGTTAGGCTTCGAAATAATGAATCAAGAATCAGAATGCAAATGAAGTTAGGTCAAGGAAATAAAACAATCGGAACAACCAAAGAAAAATTAGTTCAGATCAGAAAGGTCCATACATTACTACAAGAGTACTTCCAAATGAGTGCGTTTGTACTTGGGGTACATTGAAGAAAATATCCCTAAAATATTTGTCAATGCAGGTCCAGTCAAAAGATCCCAAAGCGCTACTTCGAAATGATGAATCAAGAATCCGAATGCAAATGAAGTTTGGCCAAGAAAATAAAACAATGAATCGGAACAACCAAAGGAAAATTGGTTCAAATTGGAAAGGTCCATACATTACTACAAGAGTACTGCCAAAAGAGTGCATTTGTACTTGAGGTACGTCAAAGAAAATGTCCCTGATACAATTGTCAACGCAGGTGCAGTCGAAAGGTACTATGTTTGATCATCCATATAGCATTAAATGTTCTCCGGTTGGGATGACGAAGGCTTTCATTCTCGCTACCCAAACACCATCAACCCTTTTTTCAAACCCTTTAAGCCGGTTACTCTTGTTTGATTACCCTCTTTGGAACCCAAAAGCGTTATTGGAAAACAAAAAAAAAATCAAAAAATGAAAAACAAAATGATGAAAAAAAGAAGCAAAAAAAAAAAAAATATATATATATATATGATGAAATGAAAATAAAAAATAGAACAAGGATACGTAGGCAGTCTCTCTGGGGAAAAAAAGAGAAAAATAAACAAAACAGAGGAAAAACAAAACAAAAATCAAAACGAAACAAATGTTTCCCTGAACTACGTTCGACTTGATTCCGAAAGAATACGTAGGCAGTCTCTCTCTGGGGTTTAGTCACACCAAAATAAAATTCCACATTTTCTCCAAGAGTTTAAGATGGGGCAGATGTTATGACATGTTCGGCGATGTTTCGCTCGAAAGGTTCCAAAGTTGCAATTCAATACGAATTATTTCCCCGAAAACCCTGTTCAAGTCCTTCCGATCAACCAGCAAAAATGTCCAAAGTTGGAGGATACAATGTTGGATCTGGTGCAAGAAAATGAGAGAAATTAAAATGAGAGAGTCTTATCGGTAAAAACCCACACGGGCACCGTGAGGCAATAGTAAGCGGAGAAAATGAAATGAGAGAGTCTTGTTAGTGAAAACTCGCAAAGAGCACTACAAGGCAATGGTAAGAAGAGAAATGAGAGAGTTTAGTTGGCGAAAACCCGCAAAGGGCGCCACTAATCGAAAAGGATAATGGATCACTGACATGGACATAGTCCGGGGCAAGGTTTCTCGATCTCGAGGTGATAGTTGTGATAAATTTCTGAGAGTCGGACGGTTTACACGGATCAGGCATCCAGTCCAAAAGGCATGTCATGTTCATTGAAGTCCACATGCACTCCAGATAAGTCCTTCCTTCCTTCCCCCCGAAAGGGATATCTCTCGTTTAAATTCATTGTCCATTCTGTCATTTATTTTCTTTTAAATCCCTTTCGGTCTAACTTTGTTTCCGAAACTAAGGCAAAGAAAGAATGGCAAGACTGATTTATAGGGTTCTCATTTGACACGGGCTAATATGCAAAAGGCACCCAGCCTCGTCAGGGACATCAAGTCAATCCCGACCGGCCTTAGCAGCCGACGCTCCAAACTCAAAACCTTTGAAAAGAGAAAATCAAATCAAAGCGCCTATAAAGGCAGAGAAAATTGAAAGGTTGAGTCCCATGTGGCTAACCATCTCGGAAAAAGTTTGAAAAGCCGAAGTACTCCAAGTGCTCTGAAGCAGAAATGGAAGGTCGGTAAAGGCAAAATAAAATCGAAAAGGTTAAGTCCCACGCGACTAGCCGTTGTGGCAAATCTAAGGAGCCTGAATTTTACCGATGCTCCGGAAACCCAAAAATAAGAGAAAGGCCTACAAAGGCGGAATAAAGTTTAAATGTTGGGTCCCACGTGACCGATCACCATGATAAAATCTGGAAAGTTAGGATCCCCGGGTTTAGAAATGAAACCCATTCCCCAGCAAGCAAGCAAGTGGTTAAGATCTTCGTCAAAGGGGCCGAGATCAAGTAGTTGAAATAATCAAGGCCGCAAACCAACCACCGTTTCAAACTAAAAAATTGTTCTTTGTTTGAAAATAGGAAGCAGGTGCAACTCGAAAGCAACCGCGCAAAAAGCAGGTGGAACCAAAAGAAATTGCGCAAGGGCTAGAAGAGGCTCTGCAACATTCACTCCAAAGAAAGGGAAGTTTCCTCCAAAAAGCTTTTCCCGCATGCATAAAAATAAAAAATAAAAAATAAAAAAATAAAGAGAGAAAAAAGAGAAAAAGGAAATAAAAAGAAGAACCCAAGTTGAAAATGATTCAAACCTAAAGTAGTATAGGGCCTCCAATCCCAAACTACAACTTTTCCAACATAAGGTCTCCACTCCGTAGTTGATGCCAACATAGGGTACACACTCCCTAGTTGATGATTTTTCCAACATAGGGTATACAATCCCTAGTTGATTTTATTTTCCACCATAGGGTATACACTCCCTAGTTGATGCCAACATAGGGTATACACTCTCTTGTTGATGATTTTTCCACCATAGGGTCTCCACTCCCTAGTTGATGCCAACATAGGGTATACACTCCCTAGTAGATGATTTTTCCAACATAGGGTCTCAACTCCCTAATTGATGCCAACATAGGGTATACACTCCCTAGTTGATGATTTTTCCAACATAGGGTATACAATCCCATGTTGATTTTATTTTCCAACATAGGGTATACACTCCCTAGTTGATGCCAATATAGGGAACACACTCCCTAGTTGATGATTCTTTCAACATAGGGTATACAATCCCTAGTTGATTTTATTTTCCAACATAGCGTATACCTCCCTAGTTGATGCCAACATAGGGTATACACTCCATAGTTGATGATTTTTCAAATATAGGGTATACAATCCCTATTTGATTTTATTTTCCAACATACGATATACACTCCCTAGTTGATGCCAATATAGGGTATATACTCCCTAGTTGATGATTTTTCCAACATACGGTATTCAATCCCTAGTAGATTTTATTTTCCAACATAGGGTATACACTCCATAGTTGATGCCAACATAGGGTATACATTCCCTAGGTGATGATTTTTTCCAACATAGGGTATACAATCCCTAGTTGATTTTATTTATGTAACGACCCGGTTGGTCATTACGTAAAACGTGCATTATTTTCATTGTTTCTGCCTTGACGTAGCTTGGATGGACTGTTCATGATATGTAAGAATTCATTATCTCGGGTTCGGAGTGATTATAGAAGAAAATTAGACTCTTAATCTCTAAAAATAACCTTAGAGTTGGAAAAGTCAACATGGAGTTGACTTATTGGTAAATGACCTCGGAATGCGGATTTTATGGCTCGGATAGCTTCGTTAGATGATTTGGGACTTAGGAGTGTGTTCGGAATATTTTTGTGATGTCCGGTGTAGGATTAGGCTTGAATTGGCAAAAGTTAGTTTTTGGCGATTTCTGGTCGGCAGTGAAAAATAGACTATCGTGGTCGGAATGGAATTCCAACAGTTGGAACAGGTTCTTATAGTCATTTTGGATATGTCTGCAAAATTTCAGGTCAATCGGAGTTGTTTGGGTAGTTTCGGCATCGTTGGTGGAATATAGAAATTTCAATGTTTATAAGCTTGAATTTGAGGAATCTTGGAGTTTTGATGTTGTTTTTGATGTTTTGAAGGCTAGAATATGTTTGAATGACAATTTAGGACGTATTGGTATGTTTGGTTGAGGTCCTGAGGGCCTCGGGTGTGTTTCGGGTGGTCAACGGGCCAACGTTTGGCTTAAAGACTTGGCAGATTTTCTAGTGTTTTTTCATCTGTTTTTCTCTTCACCGATCGCATAAATAGTCCTGCGATCACGTAGGTTTAGCAAGGTGGGGGTCGAAGTTTGTTCTTCGCGATCGCAGTAGATGGGTCGCGATCGTGTGGGCTGAGAAGGTTGTTCAGTACTATCGCGTGATGAAGCCTGCGATCGCGTAGAGTTTCTGAGGCGCGTGTGGTAAGAGGTTGCTGTGCATCGCGATCGCGTGAGTTTGGACCAATTTAAATCGCGATCGCGTGGGAGATGTTGCGATTGCGTAGGGTTAAAATCAGGGGTTGTTGAGTTACTCTCCGCAATCGCGACAGGATGTCTGTGATCGCGTAGAAGGAAATCGCTGGGCAGAAACTTTAAGTTCAAAAACGAGGATTTTTAGCCATTTTTCAAAACTCCATTAGAGAGCTCGGGAGAAGGGAGAATTTTGAGAGATTTTTAGTGAGAGTCTTGTGGTAAGTATTCCTTGATCTTTTTTGGTCTAATTTCACGAATAAGTATTGATTATTTCCATGTAATTTGTTGAATCAAAATAGAAATTGAGACAAAATAGGAAGAAAAGTTGGGAGACTCTTTTGATGATTAAGGGGTAACTGTGGTTGGATTTTGGTAAATTTGATATGGGTAGACTCGGGTGAAGATAAGAATTTCAGTTTTGTAAATTTTTCCTAATTGAGAGACGTGGGCCCGGGGATCGGGTTTGGCCAATTTCGGGATTTTTGAGTATTCTTGATAAATTTTGATTCGGATTCACCTCTTAGCATATAATAATGATATACACTTGATTGTTGGTAGATTTGGAGCTCTTGGAGGTCAAATTTTGAGGCAAGGGCACTGCGGAGTAGTGTTTTAGCCGGTTTTGAGGTAAGTAACGTCTTCAACTTTGGAACTGAGGGTTCGAAACCCCAAATTATCTGATAATTGATGTTAATTAAGGTGACGCACTTGCCAAGTGACTGGCATGCGGGCGTTCACCGAATGTTTGTGGCCTGGCTCATCCCATGGCACTGTCTAAGGGTTGTTTCATACTGATATTGGTACTGTGAAGGTAGAGACCTCCCTGAACATATTAGATAAGTGTAAATGCTAAGGCTTCACGCCAATGTGTTTAGATCGGAATGGTCAATTGTTTCTGTTTCTATTTGTGGTTATTCCCTATTATGCACTCAGTCCTGTTGTAGCCTACATTCTCATGCCTTAGTTTCAGAAATTGTTAGTTATTTTCATATTATCATTGTTTGGGCCGAATTATAGATATATATCTGAGATCATGGTGAGTGAGATTGGAAAATATTGACTGAGTGGGGCCTATAGCCGGATTTTGAGACAGTTATGAGATCGGGCTGCACACCGCAGCGATCCTTGGATCATGCCTTCGTTGGCTTGATATAGCGCTTGGGCTTATAGGAGCCCCTCCAGAGTCTTTACACCCCCAGTGTGCGCACATATATTGAGGGATGGATCTTCACTGGACATGGATCTTGTCCGAATGATATGTTCCGGAGATGGATCTTCTCCGTGGTGTCTTGTTCCGGAGATGGATCTTCTCCGTGGGGCTGGATTGGCCTTTTTCCTCAATACTGAGTGACTATGTCACTGTGTTTATCCATATTCTAAGATGGATTTTCCTTGGGCCTGATGGCCAATTCGAGTACTGAGTGGACTTCCTTATGAGAGTTTAAACACTGTATACATACAATTTCTGATTTTACACGAACTTATGCAAGTTTACAGCCATAACTCGGTGCATTTCGCTTACTTTCTACTATATTGCTGTCACGTTCAAACTATATGTTTTTGTTCAAATTATCGGAGGTTTAGTCCGTCACTACCTCTCAGCCCATAGGTTGTTTTCGTTACTTATTGAGTTGGTGTACTCACGTTATACCCTGCACCTTGTGTGCAGATCCAGGTACATTGAGATCCATCTCTGGTCAGTGAGTCGTAACAGTTTCATCGGAGTTGACGAGGTAGCAGCTGGCGACCGTGATCTCGTCATCTCTTTTCTTATTCTACCTGTCGTATTACTTTTAGACTATGTTGATCATTTTCCCTTCATTTGGGACTTATTTATGTATTAGCAACTCATGACTGCGTGACACCGGATCCGAGGCTGTAGTATTTGAATTTTGTTTTCCTTCCTTAAATTGTTTCCAAATTATTAATTTCCACTATTATTGACTTGGATTTATTGAAAATGAACATTTTCTCCAATAATCGAACCTAGAATTGTTATAGTTAGGTGGCTGGCCTGGTTCCACGACAGGCGCCATCACGACTCCGAAATTGGGTCGTGACAAGTTGGTATTAGAGCTCTATGTTGAATAGGTCTCACCAGTCATGAGCAGGTTTAGTAGAGTCTTGCGGATCGGTACAAAGACGTCTGTACTTATCTTCTAGAGGCTATAGAACCCTTAGGAAAATTCCACATTTTGAATTCTGTCATGCGACTCTGTTGAATCCTGGAACTAAACTTATGTTGTTTCATTCTTTCACAGATGGTGAGGACTCATGCTACCGATAGAGGTGATCAGACACCAGTAGGACCAGTCAGAGGCTGGGGTCGCCGTGGCCGTGGTCATGTCAGAGGGAGGGGTGCAGCCCGCACAACAGCTGGGGCAACACCTGTGGACCCTCCTGTTGCTCAGGATCAGGTCCCCGTAGCTGAGATTTCAGCGGGGCAGGCTCAAGCACCAACAGTGCCCATAAAGATTCCGGGTCTTCAGGAGACCCTAGCTTAGATTTTGACGGTGTGCACCAGCTTGGCACAGGACGTTGCGATGTCCACTACTGCTACTACTTCTTAGGCCGGGGGAGCCATTCAGACTCCAGCTACCCGGACACCTGAGCAGGTCATCCAGGGACTTCAGACACCTGGGGCAGTTCCAGTGCAGCCTATTGCTCCGGTACAGGATTATGTGGTCCCAACTTTAGCTGATGATGAGCAGCGTAGGTTGGAGAGGTTCAGTAAACTCCAGCCTCCGACTTTTAGTGGTATAGAGGGCGAGGATGCCCAGTCCTTCTTGGACAAGTGTCAGAGGATACTACGCACAGAAAGAATACTAGAGGCCAGCGGAGTTCCATTACTACTTTCTATTTATCAAGAGCTGCACTTGCTTGGTGGGAGGCCTATGAGAGGCGTAGACCCGCTGATGCAGCGCCCCTTACATGGCACCAGTTCTCCATTCTCTTTTTGGAGAAGTATATACCGCAATCTCGCAGAGAGGAGCTGCGTAGAGAGTTCGAGCAGTTGCGTCAGGGAGACATGATCGTGACGCAGTATGAGATGAGGTTCTCTAAGTTAGCCTGCCATGCCGTCTGGCTAGTTCCCACAGACCGAGAGAGGATCCGGAGGTTTGTTGATAGTCTTACTTATCACTTACGGATCTTTTTTACCAGGGAGAGGGTGTTTGGGGCTTCTTTTGAGGAGGTAGTTGACATAGCCATAGATATTGAGTCAGTGCGCCGCCAGGAGCGGGTTTAGAGAGAGGCCAAGAGGCCTCGAGGATCTGGCAGTTATGGTGGTGTTCACTCAGGAGGTCAGACTCAGTATAGCAGAGGTCGTCCATTCAGACCTCCTCAGCTAGCTTGTCCAGTTTACAACGGTACTTCATCTGGACATGGCCCTCGTAGTTCTCATCCAGGTCGTTCATCATTCAGTGCACTTCTAGCCCTGAGCTCATCCAGGCCCCAGTCAGTTCAGGTTTATTTAGCACATGGATCTTCTAGCAGCTACTCTGGTTCTAGGGGTTCCCTTCAATCCCACCGTCTTTTGCTGAGAGGGGTTGTTTCGAGTGTGGAATCCAGGTCACATCAAGAGGTATTGTCCCCGTCTTTATGGTAGTTCTTATCAACATAGGAGCCAGCCTCCAGCTTCAGCACCAGTTTCTACACCACCCGCCCAGGCAGCCAGAGGTGGAGGTCAGTCAGTCCGAGGCCGCCCTAGAGGGGGAGGTCGATCCGGTGGAGGACATGCCCGTTTCTATGCACTTCCGGCCAGACCAGAGGCCATAGCCTCAGATGTAGTGATTACAGGTATTATTTCCGTCTTTCACCGAGATGCTTCGGTATTGTTTGATCCTGGTTCTACGTATTCATATGTTTCATCATATTTTGCACATTTCTTGGATATGCCCCGTGAGTCCTTGATTCTAGTTGTTCATGTGTCGACTCCGGTGGGGGATATTATTGTGGTAGACCAGGTGTACCGGTCTTGTATTATATCTATTGGGGGTCTGGAGACCCGGGCAGATATATTATTGCTTAGCATGGTTGACTTTGATGTGATTTTAGGCATGGATTGGCTATCTCCGTGGCATGCTGTTCTTGACTGTCACGCCAAGACCGTGACCTTAGCTATGCTCGGATTGCCGAGAATTGAGTGGAGAGGTTTGGTGGAATATCCGCCTAGTAGGGTGATTTCCTATTTGAAGGCTCAGCGTATGATTAGGAAGGGATGTGGGTATTATCTGGCTTTTGTGAGGGATGTTAGTGGTGAGACTCCCTCTGTTGATTCTGCTCTTGTGGCCCATGAGTTTCCGGATGTATTCCCTGCAGACCTGCCAGGCATGCCACCTGACAGGGACATTGACTTTGGTATTGACTTGTTGCCAGATACCCAGCCTACCTCTATTCCACCTTATCGCATGGCCCCAGAAGAGTTAAAGGAATTCAAGGAGAAGCTTCAAGAACTCCTGGATAAGGGGTTCATATGGCCTAGTGTATCACCCTAGGGTGCACCGGTGTTGTTCGTAAAGAAGAAGGATGGTTCTATGCGCATGTGCATTGGCTACAGGCAGCTGAATAAGGTTACGGTGAAGAATCGGTATCCTTTGCCTTGCATTGATGACTTATTTGATCAGCTTCAGGGAGCTAAGGTGTTCTCCAAGATTGACTTGAGGTCGGGGTATCACCAGTTGATGATTCGAGATTTTGATATTTTGAAGACTGCTTTCAGGACCAGATACGGTCACTATGAGTTCTTGGTTATGTCTTTTGGGCTGACCAATGCCCCATCCGCGTTCATGAACTTGATGAATAGCGTGTTTCAGCCTTACCTTGATTCATTTGTTATTGTGTTCATTGATGACATCCTCGTGTATTCTCGTAGCCAGGAGGAGCACGCTCAGTATTTGCGGGTTGTGTTGCAGAGGTTGAGAGAGGAGAAGCTTTATGAAAAGTTTTCCAAGTGTGATTTCTGGCTTAGTTCGGTAGCTTTCTTGGGTCACGTGGTGTCTAGTGGGGGTATTCAGGTTGATCCGAAGAAGATAGAGGCGGTGCAGAGTTGTCCTAGACCGTCCTCGGCTTCAGAGATTAGGAGTTTCCTTGGTTGGCAGGTTATTACAGTCGCTTTGTGGAGGGATTCTCTTCTATTGCTTCACCACTGACCAGATTGACCCAGAAGGGTGCTCCATTCAGATGGTCCGATGAGTGTGAGGAGAGCTTTCAGAAGCTCAAGTCAGCATTGACCACAACTTCGGTATTAGTCTTACCTACTGGTTCAGGTTCTTATAGAGTCTACAGTGATGCTTCCAGAGTTGGATTGGGAGCAGTTTTGATGCAAGACAGTAGGCTGATTGCCTATGCGTCCAGACAGTTGAAGGTGCACGAGAAGAATTATCCAGTTCACGATCTTGAGCTAGCTTCTATTGTTCATGCTTTGAAGATTTCGAATCATTATTTATATAGGGTTCAGTGTGAGATTTTTACTGACCATCGCATTTGCAGTATCTGCTGAGCCAGAAGGAATTGAATTTGCGTCAGAGGATATGGTTGGAGCTTCTCAAGGATTATGACCTCACCATTCTATATCATCCGGGGAAGTCCAATGTGGTGGCCGACGCCCTGAGTCGCCGAGCAGGGAGTTTGGGAAGTCTAGCCTATCTTTCAGGAGCAGAGCGACCCTTAGCACGTGATGTTCAGGCCTTAGCGTGGCAGCTTGTGAGATTGGATTTGTCAGAGCCTTCACGGGTGTTAGCTAGCATGGCTTCTCGGTCTTCTCTATATGATCAGATTAGAGCACGCCGGTATGATGAACGTCATTTGTTGGTTCTTCAGGACAAGGTCCGTCGAGGTGATGTCAGGGATGTGACTATTGATGATGACGGGGTTATGAGGATGCAGGGCCGTATTCGTGTGCCCGACGTAGATGGTCTTCGAGAGTCGATATTGGTAGAGGCCCATAGCTCGCGATATTCCATCCATCCGGGTGCCGCGAAGATGTACTAGGACCTGAGACAACAATATTGGTGGAGGCAGATGAAGAGAGATATTGTGGAGTATGTAGCACGGTGCCTCAACTGCCAGCAGGTCAAGTATGAGCACCAGAGGCCAGGTGGGTTGCTTCAGGAGTTAGTCATTCCGGAGTGGAAGTGGGAGCGGATCACCATGGACTTTATTGTTGGGCTTCCACGGACTTCTAAGGGATTTGATGTTATTTGGGTTATTGTGGATCGACTGACCAAGTTTGCGCACTTCATTCCTGTCAGTACTACTTATACTTCGGAGAGGTTAGCTGGTATTTACATCAGGGAGATTCTTCGACTGCATGGGGTCCCAGTTTCTATTATTTCTGACAGAGGTACTCAGTTCATATCTCAGTTTTGGAGGGCTATGCAAAGAGGTATGGGTACTCAGGTAGAGATGAGCACATCATTTCATCCCCAGACCGACGGGCAGTCAGAGCGGACTATTCAATCCTAGAGGACATGTTTCATGCCTGTGTGATTGATTTTGGTGGTTCATGGGATCAGTTTCTGCCATTAGCGGAGTTCGCATATAATAACAACTACCAGTTTAGTATTCAGATGGCGCCGTATGAGGCTTTATATGGTAGGAGGTGTAGATCTCCGATTGGTTGGTTTGAGCCCGGTGAGGCTAGGTTGTTAGGCCCAGATTTGGTTCAGGATGCATTGGAGAGGGTGAAGTTGATTCAGGAGCGACTTCGCACGACTCAGTCCAGACAGAAGAGCTATGCATACCGGAAGGTTCGGGATGTGTCTTTCATGGAGAGTGATAAGGTACTGCTGAAGGTGTCACCCATGAAGGGTGTTATGAGGTTCGGGAAGAGGGGAAAGCTTAGTCCCCGGTTCATTGGTCCATTTGAGGTGCTTCAGAAGGTTGGATATGTGGCTTATAGACTTGCTTTTCCACCCAACTTGTCGAGTGTTCATCCATTATTCCAGGTGTCGATGCTCCGGAAGTATATTGCTGACCCGTCTCATGTCGTAGACTTCAATACAGTTTAACTCGAGGATGATATGTCATATGAGGTTGAACCAGTTGCTATTTTGGCTCGCGAGATCAGAAAGTTAAGGTGAAAAGAGAGAGATTCAGTGAAGCTGCACTGGAGAGGTCAGCCACTGGAGGAGGCTACTTAGGAGATCGAGCGGGAGATGCGGAGTAGATATCCTCACTTATTTGAGACTCCAGGTATGTTTCTAGACCCGTTCGAGGATGAACGTTTGTTTAAGAGGGAGAGAATGTAATGACCCGGTCGGTCGTTACATAGAACGTGCGTTATTTTCACTGTTTCTGCCTTGTCGTAGCTTGGATGGACTGTTCATGATATGTTATAATTGATTAGCTCGGGTTCGGAGTGATTATAGAAGGAAATTAGACTCTTAGTCTCTAAAAATAGCCTTAGAGTTGGAAAAGTCAATCTGGAGTTGACTTAATTGTAAATGACCTCAGAATGCGGATTTTATGGCTCGGATAGCTTCGTTAGGTGATTTGGGACTTAGGAGTGTGTTCGGAATATTTTTGTGATGTCTGGTGTAGGATTAGGCTTGAATTGGCGAAAGTTAGTTTTTGGCTATTTCCGGTTGGCAGTGGAAAATAGGTTATCGGGGTCCGAATGGAATTCCAACAGTTGGAACAGGTTCGTATAGTCATTTTGGATATGTCTGCAAAATTTCAGACCAATTAGAGTTGTTTTAGGTTGTTTCGGCATCGTTGGTGGAATATAGAAATTTCAATGTTCATAAGCTTGAATTCGAGGAATTTTGGAGTTTTGATGTTGTTTTTGATGTTTCGAAGGCTTGACTAAGTTTGAATTACCATTTAGGACGTATTGGTATGTTTGGTTGAGGTCCCGAGGGCCTCAGGTGTGTTTCAGGTTGTCAACGAACCAACGTTTGGCATAAAGACTTGGAAGATTTTCTAGTGTTTTTTCATCTGGTTTTCTCTTCCGCGTTCGCATAAGTAGTCCAGCGATCGCGTAGGCTTATCAAGGTGGGGGTTGAAGTTTGTTCTTCGCGATCGCAGTAGATGGTTCGCGATTGTGTGGGCTGAGAAGGTTGTTCAATGCGATCGCGTGAGGGAGTCCGCGATCGCGTAGAGTTTTTGAGGCGCGTGTGGTAGGAGGTTGTTGTGCATTGCGATCGCGTGAAGGGGATTGCGATCGCGTGAGTTTGGACCAAGTTGAATCGCGATCACGTGGGAGATGTTACGATCGCATAGGGTTAAAATCAGGGGCTGTTGATTTACTCTCCGCGATCGTGACAGGATGTCTGCGATCGCGTAGAAGGAAATCTTTGGGCAGAAACTTTAAATTCAAAAACAAGGGTTTTTAGCCATTTTTCAAAACTCCATTAGAGAGCTCGGGAGAAGGGAGATTTTGGAGAGATTTTCAGTTGGAGTCTTGTGGTAAGTATTCCTTGATCGTTTTTGGTCTAATTTCACGAATTAGAATTGATTATTTTCATGTAATTTGTGGAATCAAAGTAGAAATTGAGAAAAATGGGAAGAAAAGTTGGGAGACTCTTTTGATGATTTGAAGGGGTAATTGTGGTTGGATTTTGGTAAATTTAATATGGGTAGACTCGGGTGAAGATAAGGATTTTAGTTTTGTAAATTTTTCTAAATTCGGAGACGTGGGCTCGGGGGTCGGGTTTGGCCAATTTCAGGATTTTTGAGTATTCTTGTAAATTTTGATTGGGATTCACCTCTTAGCATATAATAATCATATACACTTGATTGTTGGTAGATTTGGAGCGCTCAGAGATCGAATTTCTAGGCAAGGGCACTGCAGAGTAGTGTTTTTAGCTGGTTTTGAGGTAAGTAACGTCTTCAACCTTGGAACTGAGGGTTCGAAACCCCAAATTATCTGATAATTGATGTTAATTAAGGTGACTCACTTGCCAAGTGACGGGCATGCGGGCTTTCACCGAATGTTTGTGGCCTGGCTCAACCCATGGCACTGTCTAAGGGTTGTTTCATACTAATATTGGTACTGTGAAGGTAGAGACTTCCCTGAACATATTAAAAGTCATGATAAGTGTAAATGCTAAGGCTTCACGCCAATGTGTTTAAATCGGAATGGTCAATTGTTGTTGTCTCTATTTGTGGTTATTCCCTGTTATGAACTCAATCATGTTGTAGCCTACATTCTCATGCCTTAGTTTCAGAAATTGTTAGTTGTTTTCATATTATCATTTTTTGGGCTGAATTATAGATATATATCTAAGAGCATGGTGAGTGAGATTGGAAAGTATTGACTGAGTGGGGCCTAGAGCCGGATTTTGAGACAGTTATGAGATCAGGCTGCACACTGCAGCGATCCTTGGATCATGCCTTCGTTGGCTTGATATAGCGCTTGGGCTTATAGGAGCCCCTCCAGAGTCTTTACACCCCCAGTGAGCGCACAGATATTGAGGGATGGATCTTGTCCGAGTGATATGTTCTGGAGATGGATCTTCTCCGTGGTGTCTTGTTCCGGAGATGGATCTTCTCCGTGGGGCTGGATGCTTTTTTTCCTCAGTACTGAGTGACTATGTCACTGTGTTTATCCATATTCTGGGATGGATTTTCCCAGGGCCTGATGGCCAATTCGAGTACTGAGTGGACTTCCTTATGAGAGTTTGAACACTGTATACATAGCTTTTCTGATTTTACACGAACTTTTGCAAGTTTACATACATAACACGGTGCATTTCGCTTACTTTCTACTATATTGCTGTCACGTTCAAACTATATGTTGTTGTTCAAATTATCGGAGGTTTAGTCCGTCACTCCCTCTCAGCCCATAGGTTTTTTTCATTACTTATTGAGTTGGTGTACTCATGTTATACCCTGCACCTTGTGTGCAGATCTAGGTACATTGAGATCCAGCTCTGGTCAGTGAGTCGCAGCTGTTTCATCGGAGTTGACGAGGTAGCAGTTGGCGACCGTGATCTCGTCATGTCTTCTCTTATTATACCTGTCGTATTACTTTTAGACTATGTTGATAATTTTCCCTTCTTTTGGATCTTATTTATGTATTAGCAACTCATGACTGCGTGACACCGGATCCGAGGCTGTAGTATTTGAATTTTTTTTTCCTTCCTTAAATTGTTTCCAAATTATGAATTTCCACTATTACTGACTTGGATTTATTGAAAATGAACATTTTCTCCAATAATCGAACCTAGAATTGTTATAGTTAGGTGGCTTGCCTGGTTCCATGACATGCGCCATCACGACTCTGAAATTGGGTCGTGGAATTTTCCAACATAGGGTATACACTCTCTAGTTGATACCAACATAGGGTATACACTCCCTAGTTGATGATTTTTTCCAACATAGGGTCTCCACTCCCTAGTTGATGCCAACATAGGTATACACTCCCTAGTTGATGATTTTTCCATCATAGGGTATACAATCCCTAGTTGATTTTGTTTTCCAACATAGAGAATACACTCCCTAGTTGATGCCAACGTAGGGTATACACTTCCTAGTTGATGATTTTTCCAACATAGGGTCTCCACTCCCTAGTTGATGCCAACATAGGGTATACACTCCCTAGTTGATGATTTTTCCAACACAGGGTATACAATCCCTAGTTGATTTTATTTTCCAACATAGGGTATATACTTCCTAGTTGATGCCAACATAGGGTATAAACTCCCTAGTTGATGATTTTTCTGACATAGGGTCTCCACTCCCTAGTTGATGCCAACATAGAGTATACACTCCCTAGTGGATTATTTTTCAACATAGGGTCTCCAATCCCTAGTTGATTTTATTTTCCAACATAGGGTCTCCACTCCCTAGTTGATGCCAACATAGAGTATAGACTCCCTAGTTGATGATTTTTCCAACATAGGGTCTCCAGGGTATACAATCCCTTGTTGATTTTACTTTCCAACATAGGGTCTCCACTCCCTAGTTGATGCCAGCATAGGGTCTCCACTCCCTATTTGATTTTACTTTTAGACATAGGGTATCCACTCCCTAGTCTAATTAACTTCGGGTACACTGTCCTCGGCTTTTCATTGCTTTCCATAATAAAGTATCATAGATCTCGTTACAATAACTTACGAAATTTCCTAGTGAAAACTGGGGCAGAAAATTTCGTTCGTCTGTTTTGATTTTGCATAGATTACAATTTGGGACAACGGGCTCAAGACGACCAAAAGAAGACGTTTTGATCCAGAATAAAGAAAAGAAGGAAAAGAGAAGACCAAACCCAAGGTACAGAAGCGTAAATTATGTAGATTGCTCAAGACAAATTGAAGTCACAAGGTATGCATGCTCCTTCTTGATCCGAAAAGCTGAAGAAGATTGAACTAGCACATACCACTAACAAGCATCAAGATTCAAATCAGAGTCTGCATGAAGAAACAACCAAGACTCAAGATCAAGATTTAGAAGACTTGTAGATAGGAATTTTGTAACTCGTAGCTGATAGTCTAGTTTAGTCTTTTTCATTTTGATTTTGGTGTAATAAGGAGCTCAGCAAGCAGTAAGCAGCAGCAACAACAGTGAAATCACAGCTTTCCGGTAGTCCCAGCTACCAAAACTTCTAGAACTACATTGACCTGATTTCTTAATAGCCAAGGATATGTAGGCAACCTCCGAAGCAAGGTTCGGTCAAACTTTTCTCAAAATGCTTCCAAATGGAGTACCGAACGGGTAAAAATTGCTCGTGGTTGCTCACTTTATCTTTGCCCAAAAACTCTTCATGTTCTCGAGCAAAGAGGGGTAGCTGTGAACACCCGATTTTTTCCCCGCATGGAAATTACTCCTAATAATAATCAAAAAATAACTTTTAATGAATTTTAGGAACTTTTCTTTATTTAGTTACATGTCATGCATGTTTAATACTTCAAAATTACAGAAAAATCATTAAAAAAATTATCACATTTTCATTTCATGCCATATTAGGTTTAGTTAGTATTTTTAGGAATTAATTACTCTTTAATTGTTAGATTAATACATGAAAATCACAAAAAAATATACATTGGCTTTAATCAATTAGTACTTAACTAGCTAAAATCCTAATTAGGTCGTTTTGGTAAAAATAAATTTACTTAGTAGTAAAGTGGTTATTTTTTAAAGATAAAATTTGCCCCACATATCAATTTCCCCAATTTCAGGGCAAAAATTACCCAAGCACATACCGTCCTATCCCACTACCCAAATATCCATTCCCTACCAAACAACCCCTACCCTTATTAAATATCCCTAAGACCTAGACACAAATCAGATCTTCCTATCCCTAGAGCGTCGTATTCCCCTTTCCCCGTCGTCTTCCTCATCTCCCTCATCAGCAGCGAGAATGAAAAATCAGACTCCTACCCCCCTAATCCCTGAAGCGACGGCGCCCCCCTCCCCAAACACACTAACCCAGCGACCTTCTACCACCAGAACTCAACCTTAAGCACGAAGGAAGAAGAATCAGCAGCTGGATCTCTTGCCGAAACCCGGCCAACCAGCCGGACTTTCTCCAAACCGCTGTAGAGATGAAAAAATCAAATAGATCCCTCCTTGCTCTTCAACCTAACAGTTAAAAAAGGAATTCCCAGATCTGAAAAATTCAAAAGAAGCTCCAAGTTAGAAAAGAAAACTAAAATTGGAACAATGAGCTTCCATTTTTCTTCTTGTTTTTGGTATTAAATTGCTGGTTTGCCGAGGAGTTCGCTGCTACTTCTTTTTGTTGTTGGTTCGAGCGTCCTCTGCTATTTTCGGCCTTCATTTGGCTCACTCTAGTGACGTCTTTTGCTCGATTTAGGTAAGTTTCGAATCTTCCTTGCATTACATCTGTATTGAGTAATTGAATTGTTAAACCCTGGTGATTTTATAAATTTGCTTGAGTTTTGCTGCTTTAAATCTAATGTTTGCAAGATGCGTGTGTTGTTTTAATTTCGGGAATTACTGGAAAATAGTGAAATAGGTCCAAATAACAGTACATATATTAAGGATACTAATGCAATATCTGGTAAGTTGCAGCATATTGTTGTCCAAAGCCTTTCGACTTTGATAAGGCTACTTTATTCTCTATGTTTTAGATTTTCCTTAAGCGTCTGATTATCATGATGTGTGAAGGGTCAGTGAGTGGATAAAAATTACTATTTCGAGTTCTCATGAACAGACATTACATATTTATGAGGTCTCAAGTAACCCCTTTCTGTAGTTACTTAACATTAGACATATCATAAACCCCTCTAGTAAGTTGTATCCTTAAAAGTTGTTACTTTGTGGTTTGTGCACATGAAAGTTGTATACTCCAGTATATGAAACATACAATTTGTAGAGTATTATTCTTTTTGGTTGATTCCCTCTCCCTCTCTACCTCTGTGCATGTGTGTCTGTGATAAGAGGAATTCATTTTTTTAAAGTTGTAAGCGTATAGGCAAAGGGATTGGACTAGATTAAGTTTGAATGACAAGATGGGAAAAGATTTGAAATAACGAAACTCAGGTTCTGTAATTTGGCTTGGCCTAAATTAATGAGATATTGTTCTAATATTTAGCTATTGAGGAAGATTTTTACTGAACATGCACAATCATGACTTTTGAAGTAATGGATTAACATTGTACGTTGAAATTTTGGTAATTACATGCTCCTATTTGGAAGTTTGTGCTATTCTTTTCATTTGCATGAATTTGGTATATTATCTTTGGGCTGTTGTATCTCTCACAATTAGGAACTTCTGTTGAACCCATTCACTAATGGAAAACATTGGACTAAGTTCGGAAAACCATCACTGCTAGTCCAACATAATCGTACCTCACAATAATCTCAAATCTCATAGATATTGTTAGTTGCTTTAGGCGTGATTAATAACAAATCATCGTGACTATGGGTGCGGTTCACGTGGCGTAGTCATGATCCTAAACTCCAATTCGAGTGCGCGCATCATATGACTTGACCCTAACTTCAAACAATAATAAAATCACACGTAGTAATCGCGAGTGCATTTCATGTTACGCGGTTGCGATGTATCCAAAAACAAACAAGTGCACGCCATTGTGACTTGTTTCAAGATAAATCCATAAATATTAAAAGAGCCTAAAAGTTAAAAGGCTAAATGCACAATAGGCTAAACACGTAAACAATCAGATGATCTAGGCCAAATATTAATAGTAATCGACCGTGCTAGAACCACGGAACTCGGGAATGCCTAACACCTTTTCTCGGGTTAACAGAATTCCTTACTCGGATTTATGGTCGCAGATAACTTAAAACAGAGTCTAAATTTCCTCAGTTTGGGATTTCAATAAAACGGTGTCGCGGAACATCATCAATAATTCGGGTGGCGACTCTGAAAACTAAAATAAATCCCAAATCCAAATAATGTCACTTAAAGTGGAAAAACTACCTTTATTACTCCTTATTAATCCGGGGGTGAAAAAGGAGGTGTGACAATCAAGCTAGGTGAGAGAATTGAAGAAGGGATTAAAAGCGGAATGGTCGCCAATTTTGAAGCACTACAGGCCATGAACAAGGCCTTGCAGTCAGATGGCATATCCAAGAAGAAAGATGCAGGAACAGTAATGGTTGCACAGGGACCCAAATCCCCATTGGTATACCGAACTTCTCCACTCACATACCAAGCACCCCCACCCACCTATCAGTCAGCACATCCACCAACATATCAATCACCTCCACCACCTACATATCAGCTTACTTCTCCTAGATATTCCCAACCAGCTCCTGTTTACCATACCTACAACTCTCAACCATCTCACTTCCAGCCACCCCCTGCTCGCCAAAATTTTCCAAGACCTCAACCCAATTTTGACCGTAGGCCGCCAAAACAATACACTACCATTGATGAACCTATCGACCAGCTATATGACAGACTGAAAGCTGTTGGTTACGTCACTCCTATATCTTCTGTAAACCATGAGAATCCCTCTCAATAGGTTAATCCAAATACAACCTGTGCATACCATTCCGGCATGAAGGGACATACAATTGACGAATGCCGCTCACTGAAAGATAAGATTCAGTCTTTGATTGATAACAAGATCATTCGAGCAAAGGAAGATGCTCCCAATGTCTGCAACGATCCACTTCCAGACCATAGGGGTGGAGGCATCAACATGATCGAAATAGAAGAAGATTGGGACCCAGAGGGGTCGATCGGGTTTATCATAGAAGGTGATGATCCAAAGAAGCCAGCAGTCACTCTTAATCCTATCATAGTCCAGATTCAGCCATCCGGAGATGTTGAGGTAGCTACGTCAATCCCATTCAAGTTTGAAGCGGCACCACCCACAGATGCACTTGTGTCGTTTGAGGTCAAAGTAATGCCACCTGCTGAGAAACCTGATCTATTTGGAGTGAAAGTAGATGCACCAATCCGAGGCGGTGTCAACCACGCCACCCTTTTACACCAACGTTTTACCATGGGATTATGTGGCTGAGGCAAGAAGGAAAGGTACAGTCAAGATAGAGGAAACTGTTGCTGCCCAGGGGATGACAAAGACTGGCAGGGTCTATACACCTGAACATTTGGCAGAATCTAGCAAGCAGGATTCAGCATGCCTCTCATCATTGAGACAGGCTTAGATGATCTTTGGAGGAAGGTGCAGGCTAAAGAATACTCAGTCATCGATCAGTTGAACAAAACTCCAGCCTAGATATCCATCCTATCGTTGCTGCAGAACTTAGAAACACACAGGAATGATCTGATGAAAGTGTTGAACGAAGCATATGTGGCAAATAACATTACATGTGGGGAAATGGCCAACATAGTAGGGCAAGTGATGGAAAGTCACAAGATCACTTTCCACGAGGACGAACTACCACCTGCAAGGTTAAGTCACAACAAAGCACAGCACATCACTGTGCAATGTGAGGACTACTTCATCACCAAGATCCTAATTGACGTGGGATCCAGCCTCAGCATCTGTCCGTTGACAACTCTCAAGAAATTGGGCAAGGGGTTGTACGAGATTAGAGAAGGGTCTATGAATGTAAAAGCTTTCGATGGTTCTCAGAGGTCTACCATTGGTGAGATCGGTCTTTGTTTGCAAATGGGACCTACATGGTTCAAGGTTGATTTTTAGGTGATAGGCATATCGGGGTCCTACAACCTGTTATTGGGACTGTCATGGATACATGCCGCTAGGGCCGTGGCGTCAACATTACATCAGGCAGTGAAGTTTGAATGGAACCACCATGAAGTAATCATCCATGGAGATGGAAGCAACCTCATTTATAGTCGTCATACCATCTCGGTGGTTGAAGGTAGAAGAAGGCTGGGTGGAGAAACCTACCACCACATTCAGCGGGTCAACACAATAAACAAAGACAAATAGTGGGACAGTAAGATTGAAAGCATACTGAAATGGAATGGGTATGAACCTGGCAAAGGACTCGGCAAGGATCTTTAAGGAATCTCCAAGCCAATACAGCTCAAGCGCCATGGCACCACTTTTGGTGTGGGATACAAATACACTTGGAAAGAATAAAAGAACTGGTCGCCATCATGGCGCGGTCCTTATTATCCATTGGAACAAGCGATACCGCATCTGGAGCAGACCTTCCAGCAGGCCGACGTAATATGGGGGTCAGAGGAAGAAGAAGCACTGACATCCTTGAAGGATCTATTCTTGGAGGATGATGATATGGACTATTGTGTCATTGTTGAGGAGGAGGAGGAGGAGGAAGGCCCTTCCATTCAAGTTGTGAGCAAGGGATCGTTGCTTCAGAATTGGACTGTCAGACCATCCAGGGCCTGACGAGTCCCGAGGTAGCAAGGCTGAACAACCATTATTTATTTCATTTTTGCTAATGATTTCCTTTTCGCATTATGATTTTCAATAAAATCCCCGATGTTCCCAAAACGTTTGTTTAAATTATCAAAATCACTTTTACGTTTCAACGAATCTATATTTATTTATTATCGTTTTCTCTCATTATTTTATCTATACAGCATTACTATTTCATGTCTCGATTAACCAATGACTGTGACATGCAATGAGATAACGCAACAAAAGGACAGTGATTCAGAAGAAGAGGATGTCATACCCGATGAAATTATCAGAGAAGTTGAGGATTTTGAGAACAAGCCTAAGTCCAATATGGATGAAACCGAGATAATCAACCTGGGAGATTCAGAAATTGTGAAAGAAACTCGCATCAACATTCATTTACCGCCATCGGAGAAGAAGGAATACACACAATTCTTGAAAAAATATGAAGACATATTTGCATGGCCATACGATGACATGAATGGTCTAAGTACATCCATTGTGGATCACAAACTTCCAACCAATCCAATGTGCCCGCCAGTAAAACAGAAGCTCAAAAAGTTTAAGCCTGACATGAGTTTGAAAATCAAAGAGGAAGTTACCAAGAAAATTAACGCCAAGGTTCTCCGGGTGGTTGAATATCCGACATGGTTATCAAACATCGTGCCAGTACCTAAGAAAGATGGAAAGTCCAGGGTTTGTGTCGACTACCGGGATCTCAACCGAGCCAATCCGAAGGATGATTTTCCTCTTCCAAACATACACATCCTGATCGACAATTGTTCCAAGCATGAACTTCAATCGTTCGTGGATTGCTTTGCTAGTTACCACCAGATTTGGATGGACGAGGAAGACGCTGAGAAAACGGCTTTCATTACGCCGTGGGGCGTCTACTGTTATAAGATGATGACATTCGGCCTAAAGAATGTTGGGGCCACCTATATGAGAGCTATGACCACTATCTTCCATGACATTATACACAAAGATATCGATGTGTATGTGGATGACGTCTTTATCAATTCCAAGAAAGCCACCGGCCACATAGCAGATCTGAGGAAGTTCTTTAACAGGTTGCGGAAATACAACCTAAAATTAAACCCCGCCAAATATGCATTCGGGGTTCCTGCTGGAAAATTGCTTGGGTTCATCGTCAGCTGCCAAGGGATAGAATTGGATCCATCGAAGGTCAAATCCATCCAAGAGTTACCACCACCAAAGAACAAGAAATATGTGATGAGTTTCCCGGGACGCCTTAACTACATCAGCCGGTTCATAGCCCAGTCCACGGTCATATGTGAACCAATCTTCAAAATGCTAAAGAAAGATGTTGCAACCAAATGGACCAAGGATTGTCAAAAGGCCTTTGTCAGAATCAAGGAGTACCTATCCACACCGCCAATCTTAGTACCGCCAGAGCCAGGTAGACCCTTGCTACTCTACCTCGCAGTATTAGATGGAGTGTTCGGCTGCGTTCCGGGGCAGCACGACGAGATATGAAGGAAATAGCAAGCTATATATTATTTAAGTAAGAATTTCACTCCACACGAGGCATGATATTCTCTGCTGGAACGTACCTGCCTCTCTAACCTGGGTAGCACAAAAGCTGAGGCATTACTTCTGTGCCTACACAATATATCTCATATCAAGGATGGATCCCTTGAAATAATCTTTCAGAAACCCATGCCCACTGGCAAGCTGGCCAAGTGGCAAATCCTGTTGAGTGAGTTCGACATTGTCTATGTGACTCAGAAAGTAGTCAAGGGAAAAGCATTGGTAGACCATCTTGCTGAGAATGGAGAATACGAACCCCTGAAAACGTATTTTCCTGATGAAGGAGTGTTGTTCATAGGAGAAGACATTGTTGAACCCTATGATGGCTGGAGGATGTTCTTTGACGGAACGACAAATTTCAAAGGAATCGGCATTGGAGTTGTCCCGGTATCGGAAACTGGTCAACATTACCCAGTATCTGCTAAACTCATATTCCCCTGCACCAACAATATGGCAGAGTATGAAGCTTGCATCTTGGGGCTCAACATGGCGATTGATATGAACATTCAGGAGTTGTTGGTAATTGGTGACTCAGACCTGCTAATACACCAAGTGCAAGAAGAATGGGCTACCAAGATTTCCATGATACTGTCGTATCTGCACCATGTGCAGGAATTAAGAAAGAGGTTCACAAAGATAGAATTTCGGCACGTTCCTAGAATTTAGAACGAGTTCGCCGATGCACTAGCCACTCTCTCATCCATGATACAACATCTAGATAAGAATTTCATCGACCCTATTCCGGTAAAGATCATATCTAGTTGCATACTGAGCCCATGTTGAAGAAGAGGCAAATAGAACCATGGTTCCACGATATCAAGGAGTATTTGTCAAAGGGAGAGTACCCAAAGCGTGCAAATCATACTCAGAAATGCACACTTGGGAGATTTTCCAACAATTTCTTTCACAATGGAGGAATCTTGTATAGGAGAACTCCCGATTTGGGATTATTGAGAAGTGTCGATGCGAAGGAAGCCTCCAAACTACTTGAAGAAATACACGTTGGGACCTGTGGCCCGCATATGAATGGTTTCGTCATGGCCAAGAAAATACTCAAAGCCGATTACTTCTGGATGACCATGGAAATGGACTGCATCCAGTATGTCCATAAATGCTACCGATGTCAGGTACATGCGGATATAATAAAGGTACCCCCAAACGAGCTCAATGCAACAAGCTCACCATGGTCGTTCGCCGCCTGGGGAATGGACGTCATTGGACCAATCGAGTCTACAGCCTCAAATGGACACAGGTTCATCTTGGTAGCAATTGATTATTTCACCAAATGGGTCGAAGCAGCATCTTACAAAGCAGTGACTAAGAAAGTCGTGGCTGACTTTGTCCGCGACCGTATTGTTTGTTAATTCGGAGTTCCAGAGTCAATCATCACTGAAAACTGCTCCAATCTCAACAGTGACCTGATGAAAGCCATGTGCGAGACTTTCAAAATCAAGTACAAAAATTCCACAGCCTACGGACCTCAAATGAATGGAGTTGTAGAAGCCGCCAATAAAAACATCAAGAAGATATTGAGAAAGATGATATAAAAGCACAAACAATGGCACGAGAAGTTATCATTTTCCTTACTGGGATATTGCACCACAGTCCGTACATCAACTGGGGCAACTCCCTACTTGCTGGTTTATGACATGGAAGTAGTTATTCCTGCTGAAGTGGAGATTCATTCCCTAAGAATCATACAAGAAGCTGAGTTCAGCGATGCAGAGTGGGTAAAGAGCCGCTATGAGCAACTGGCCCTCGTAGACGGAAAAAGGATGAATGCAATATGTCATGGTCAACTTTATCAAAATAGAATGACCAGAGCCTTCAATAAAAGAGTTAAGCCAAGATAATTCACGCCGGGGCAACTGGTGTTAAAGAAGATCTTTCCACATCAAGATGAAGCCAAAGGGAAATTCTCTCCCTACTGGAAAGGTCCGTATATGGTTCAACAAGTATTGACAGGAGGAGCTCTTATACTCACAGAAATGGACGGAGAAGTCTGGCCAAAGCAAATCAATTCAGATGCAGTCAAACGCTACTATGTGTAATTCTTTATGATATTCCTCAAATGATGTAAATTGAACTATGCCTGACCTAATTCCCTTTTAAGAGGGGATACGTAGGCAGCCCTATGGTTTCGGTCACAATTTAATAAAAATCTCATTTCCCTCGCAATTGGAAATTGGGGCAGAATTTTGAGGAGGACCCTCAAAATTCTGAAGCGAGTTCAGCCGATCGCAGCATACGGAACAATCAGAGTCGTCAACCCATCTAACTGGGGCAGAATATTAAGGAGGATCCTCAAAATTCCGTAGCATGAGAGGTTGCAATGTCTTGAACCGTGTCACGGTCGTGGGTTCATCTAAATTTCTTAAAATATATATTTTATACTATGTCTTTCGAAAGTGTCCATGCTTGCTTTCATAAAATAGCTCTGTTCAGCAAATGTTACCCCGATGATATAACAGGATCATCAGACCAAGCAGAACAAGGAAGGCAAAGCCAGCGGGGATACAAACCAACCTCCCCATCTACAGAACTCACGATTGTTCTTTGGATGCAGGAACAAAGAAACAAACATGCTTCGGGGTCACAAATCTCAACACAGTCATAAAACGACAAAATTTTCCATCATCACAAAGGATAACATGCTTCGCAGTCATAATTCTCGCAGCAATCGCAATACTGCAATCTGCTACCAGCTAAGAGATCCTACTATCATCTGCTATTTATTCTTTTGCATAAGGCTAATCTTTGTCTTCCTCCATTTGCATAAGGCTAATCTCTGCCTTCCGTTTGCATAACGCTAATCTCTGTCTTCCTCCATTTGCATAAGGCTAATCTCTGCCTTCCGTTTTCATAAGGCTAATCTTCTGTCTTCCTTTGCATGAGGTTAAGCTCTACCTCCATTTTCACGAGGCTAAGCTCTACCTCCATTTGCATAAGGCTAATCTCTGCCTTCCGTTTGCATAAGGCTAATCTTCTGCCTTCCTTTGCATGAGGTTAATATCTACCTCCATTTTCACGAGGCTAAGCTCTTCCTCCATTTGCATAAGGCTAATCTCGTCCTTCCTCCATTTGCATAATGCTAATCTCTGTCTTCTCTTGCATAAGTCTAATCTCTTCCTTCCCCTGCATGAGACTAAGCTCTGTCTCCATCTGCATGAGGTTAAGCTCTACCTCCAATTTACTTTTCATCAAGACTAAGCGCTGTCTCTCCAGCATTATTACTTTGCTTCTCTTTCGGGCTAAGCTCTGCCCTTAAACTCACAAGATTAAGCTTTGTCTTGTCAGCAACATATTATTGCATTTCATAGGCTGAAATATTGTCAACCTGTCCAAAGGCGTCATAGTCTAATGGCATCATCCTCATAGCCGGAAGACACCATGTCATGGCCTGAGGATCTCTCAATTTTGCATATCATTATTCAAAGGCGTCATAGTTCGGAGGCACCATCTTCATGGACCGAGAACATCATTTCATGGCCTGCGAATCTCTCATCAAACAATTCATGTCCCAGGACATCATGGTCTGAGGACGTCATCCCCAACCGTCCGAAGACAACATTCATAGTTCAAGAGGAACTTGCATCATGTTTAAATTTATGCATAGTACACGCTTGTATTGCTTTTATTTGCAGGTGAACCGATGAGCAACAGCTATCCCAGCAGGAGCGATCCCGCTCCAGTTCTCTCACCATATCAAACCTAACCATTCCCGTAAAACCATTCACTCATCCAGCCCTAGATGTTGCGTCCGTCCTTGCAATGATTTCGTCGGTATACTTCACCGATGGATCCGGAACTACATACGGCCTGATTCCTGTAAAACCAGGGATATGTAGGCAGCTTAGAAGCCAGGGTGCGGCCTAATCTCTCAACCTGTTTCGCTCGGTCAAAATTGGCCATCATATCTTTACCTGACAACTCTTTCATCCTTTTCGGGTAAAAAAGGGCTATTGTTGATACCCAATTTTTCCTAAAATATTTTTTAATTGCATATATATCTTCAAAATCATGCATTAATAGCAATTGGTATTTTTTTCACAATTTTCCAATATTCTTATTAATTTATTCAGCATTTTATTTCCAATAAATGATCACAAAATTGCATCAAAGGGTTTCAAAATATCTTCTTGATTTAATTTATTATTTTTGGCCTTATTAAGATCAAATTGTTTCATAATTGGCCAAATTGGCACCTTTTGGCTATAATTGCAATAACTTTGCAATTATAGCCCAATCATATGATTTTATACTATCTTTACCAGGAATTAATCATTTATATTTTTTAATACTAAATAAGCCTTTTTAAACTATTATCTATGCGTGAAATTTATTTTTTACAATTATTAGTTATTTTATAAATTATTTTTATTAATTTAATTGAGTATTTAACAAATGGCCTAAGTTATTTCAGTTATAGCCTAATTAAACCTGACCCCAACCCCAATTAAATTGGCCCAAATACCCCAGGCCCAATACACTATCCTACCCTACCCAATCTCCATCTAATCTGGACCGTTGATTAATTTTAATCAACGGACCAGATTGGTCCTTACCTTAATTAACCCTAAAAGACTCCCCCCCCCCCCCCTCTTCCCTCTCATTTCTCTTATTTTCACTCCGCCGTTACATCCCTCTCCTCTCATCTCAAGCTCTCTACTAAGCCTAAGCTCACACTCACCGGTCGTCGACTCGCCGGTAACTATGGTTGTTCTACCACCACCTCTAGCTTTCACGGCTCCTTCACACGCCGGATTACTGCTGCCTTAAGGTCCTCAAAGGAACCACATGCGGTTTAACTCACCCCATAGCCTTTTCATGACTGTTCTCAGGCCATCCCTGGCCTGTCCGAGTAAGATCCTTACATCTCCGGCTAAAACCTATGGTTTCTAAGCCGATTCTCTCATATTTTGGTTATCTCTCTCTAAAACCCTCACTCATCTCTTGATTTCTCAGATATGTAACAAATCTGAGTATATCCTGAGTTATTTTGATGTTTTCCTTAAAGATTTCTCTGATTGTTTCTAAAACGCCTCTTTGTCTTCAAACTAGGGTTCTTAACCCCTTTCAAAAACGACTCTTCTTCCGATTTTAAGTGTTGTTTATGATTTATACTATGTTTTGACGATTTACTTATGTTTTCCTTTTTACCTGATTTATCATATTAAAAGCCCTAATTTTGAGATTGTATTTCATAATATGTTCATTTAATCTGTATGAATGCTTGTTTCTCGTGAACGTTCTGACATTTGATTTTACCCTATTTTGCTCATTAGGGTTTTGTATTTTTGGCTTCTTTCTCTTACATTGTGCTTGTTTTGTTAATCCCTCTAATTATTACTATTTTTTTAGCTGAATTTCTCATTATGTGATTTTTTGCTACTATGATCATTAGGGTTTCTGATTCTTTGCTTCTTCTAATTATATCATGATCATTCTGTTAATTCATTTAATCATTTACTATGTTTCATGTGAACCCTGACTTTGTGTGATTTTTACCCTATCTTTGCTTATCATGGTTCTAATTTTTACCTCTCCTTGCCTATTATGTTTACTCCGTTCATTATGTGGTACTTTCCTTTAGTTAATATAGCCTTCTATTGGAATCCCTGAATCTCTGTGATTGGTATCCTCTATTCTTTACTGATTTCAACCTCTAAAATATTCTCTTGCCTTGTTTTGTGGTCGATTATTCTGTCAAACTGATTCTTAGGCACTTTCCTTAATTAAAATATTCTGAACCTAGCCTCTATTACATGTCTTATACTTCTATGTGCTGAAATTGTTTTCTTATGCATTATATTCCAGTCACATATGACATCTTTCCTTATCTATTACATGTCTATTACCGTTTGAAGTTGACTCCTTAATTAAAGGTATTACTTACATTGATTTATACTTAATTCCCCAGTCACTGCATAACTTTAATTGTTACCTTATTTGCTACTTGTTTTAAAACTATATACATTGCTCTTTCATTAACTTAGGAGACGAACACTTTGGTTAAAAAATCTCTCTCTCTCTTTCACACTCAAACTTTCTGCTCTCTTTTCTCTGGTTACTTGCTAGTGTTAGACAGCTGTAAGTTAAGGATGATTACTATACTCTCTTGCTTCTCACTTTGTGTTTACTATCTCTCTACTAGTATGTCTTGATTTCAATCTAAGTCCCCAAAACAATATGTTTCTTTTACTACTTCAATTTATCTTGTTTCTAGTATGTTTCTATCTATGGTTTTGTTGTGAAACATGTACTTGATATATTTTCATTATTGTTCATTTAGCATGTTATATACTCCCCTTCCTTAGGATCAAAATGAATATGTTACCCCCTTTTTATAGTATGTGATCTTGCTCTATCTGGTTTTTCTAGTATGAATCTCCTTTGAAAAGCAGTATGTATCCTAGACTTTTATGATTTTGTGTTAATTTTAAACTATGTTGATCCCATACTCTACTGAATCCCCTAAGCATTCTGATTCTGGAACCATGTCTAATTAGTATTCTTGAGTCTATGTCTCCCTACCTGTACCAATTACAATACTTCTGCCTGTTATATGTTCACCATAATATGTGCTCTATGTACCCCAATCCCCATTACCCCTGTGTAAAGGTTTGTGTTGCTGAACCTTCCTTGGTTCTGTGTTCTTTGGGTGTTACTGAACTTGTTTGGTTCCATGTTTGACCTGCTGATTGTTAATTGTCTAACTCTTGCCAAAAGCTGTTTTATAAGACAACTCTCTCTTATTTTACAAAGTTATTTCAAACAAGTCTCCCTTCACATTGTTTTCTGACTAAAACCTTTTCAAAACTATGTGAAGCACTCTCACTCTATTCTTAGGTCCTTAAGTTCTGCCCCTCTAATGTGTGACTGCTTAGGGATCCCTATGAGATCCCTCTGAACAATTATGGTTGTGAAATCTGGGTGTGAGCACTTCCCAGGATCCCTTGAGGTCCTTAGGGAACTCTGACACACCCGGAATGAGAAAGGCTATGAAACATATGGGCATTGGAAGTTCTAGAAACCTGGGCCTATTTTCAGGCTCCCTATAGTGTAAATTCTTATTTTTCTTTATTTACTTATGTAATTCATTCAATATTGGTTTGTAATAATTGCTGTAAACAAATATTGGGGAAGGGTAGTGAAAAGGGAAGGGTAGATATATAGGGTATCTATATCAATGGGTAGAAATGATGCTTTAGGTTTACATTTTCCTGTATGCGCAGTAGAATTCATGTTTAGGACCAACACATGCAAAGCATGTCATTCATTAGATATCATGTTTAGGTTTACTGCTTCAGCATCTCATTTGGCCCTATTTATCACTTAGAAATCCTGCTTCTAGGCTAAGTAACAACATTAACACAAACTGTTGCTTCTGCACATTTTTGAAGTCATGCCTAACAATGTTGTAACTTTCTGTGCATTTAAAATCATGCTTTAGGGAGTTCTGCATATCCTTAAATCATGCTTGCATTTAGAAATCGTGCTTTAGGAATTTCGCACATAAATCATTCTGCATTTTGTATGATCATACTAGATACCCTGTTTTAGGATCCCATTTTCACTCGCTCAGTCACACCTAGTTAATACTGAAGCATGAAAAAGGGTATAAAACAGCCTCACATTTGATTTACCCCTTTTAAGTAAAATTGGTCATAATCTCTGTATATGCTGCAACACCTAGAAATGCATTTTATAGGTGTACAATTTTAAACTGCATTAATGATACTCCCAACTATTGTGCATTACCTCCACGCCTAGGCAAGCCTTAGGTAATCAACCTTTAAAAAAACTGGAAACTGCCTCTCTTGTTGTTTACTGCTTAATGCTTAACAGGGTTAAAACCAGTAGGCAAACTGATTAGGGCCCTGTTTCTGAAGTTATAAATTAAATCTGCATATCTCTTGTGTTCTGATACTCACCTAGACATCATTTTTTAGGATCCTACTTAATAATACTGCCCCTGTTTGTGTTTGAGTCGTGCTATTTATGTGCACTATCGGTGGAGGTAAACCTGAGCCTCTAATTGCTTCTTTTCTGTTTTATCTGCTAAATTCATATTTGTTCTTGCATGTCGCCTTAGTATTTTCTCCTTTTAACCTTAGGGGCCTGTCTGGAACTACCCATAGGTAGGGGTCCTAAATTCCTCCGGGACCATCAAGAAGGGACGGGTAACAGCACGCAATAGAGGTCGTTAAATAAAACTTTCTTAAATAACCGCTAAGGGGTGGGAAAGGGTAGATATGGATATGATGACCGGTGCGCTAATGCCACGTGTAGCCCCTCTTCTGAGGAGTGATTACCGGGCATTGCACCGATGTGATCCTATAGGATAAACAACTTAGGATTCCTCCCCCCCCCCCCCCCCCCTTATTCTTTATATATATATGCATGGGCTATAAATCTTTTAATCTTGTACATGTGTTCAGAATTAAAATATTTTAACCTTAGCACATATGTGTGCTTAGACTGCGAACCTTTTCAAAACCCATTTATCTCTTCTACCTATATGTTTCAATGCTTATGTGCTACTTGTCTCAAAATTCACAAAGCTTGTTTGACCGAGAACCACAGTTGTGGACTTTGAGGGTGCCTAACACCTTCCCCTCGAAGTAATTTCAAGCCCTTACCCAATCTCTGGTTTACTAACTAGTGTTATAATGACCCTTAATAGGTTCCCTAATGCACCTTAACTCGTTAGGTGGCGACTCTTTAATTCCTTTATATACCCATTTCCCAAAAGGAAGCGAGTTGTCCCAATAATGTCAAAAACCCTGACTGATCCGAAAGGCGAGGGCAAAAAGGGGCCGCGACAGATGCAATGGTCGGTGAAGTTCAACCTACATGGAAGATGTACTTTGATGGTGCTGCGCATTGTGGGGGAGCTGGTGTTGGCGTAATATTTGTCACTTCCCAGGGTGAAGTCTTGCCTTACTCCTTCACCTTGACATAACTCTGTTCCAACAATGTTGCTGAGTATCAAGCATTAATATTTGGGCTTGAAATGGTCGTTGATATGAAGCAATTGCAATTTCAAGTCTTTGGTGACTCTCAGTTAGTGGTTAATCAGCTTTTGGGTAGCTACGAGGTTAAGAAGCTTGAACTACGTCCATATCATGATTACGCTAAAAAGTTAATGAGGTGGCTCGGTGATGTGACTATTCAACATGTTCCAAGGAAAGAAAATAAGAAGGTTGATGCTTTAGATTCCCTAGATTCATCATTAACCCTGCCTGATCAAGCGCAAGTTACTGTCTGCCAAAAATGGGTAGACCGCCACCAAATGAGGCTGAAGGTGAAGAAAATGAACTCAAGCATCTTGTCGCTGTTTTTGAAGTTGAGAAAGAAGAATGACGAAAACCCATTATCGACTACTTATGCTATGGGATACTTTCATAAAATCCGAGGAGAAGGACTGAAATATGTCGTCGTGCACCTCGCTTCCTTTACTACAAAGATACTCTATATAGAAGGTCATTTGAGGGAGTACTCTTGTGATGCTTAGGGGAAGAATAAGCACTCCAAGCTTTGCAAGAGGCACATTCTAGGGTATGTGGGTCGCAACAGTCTGGACCAAAGCTCCACTTCCATATAAAAAGGATGGGATATTATTGGCCAACGATGGTAAAAGATTGCTTGGACTACGCTCTAAGATGCAAGGCTTGTCAATTCCATGCGAATTTTATTCATCAACCTCCTGAAGTGTTGCACCCGACTGTTGCATCCTGGTCGTTTGACGCTTGGGGATCGGATGTTGTGGGGCCACTGCCAAAGTATTCTAGTGGGCACTTATACATCTTAGATGCAACTGACTACTTCTCAATATGGGCCGAAGTTGTTGCTCTTAAGGAGGTAAAGAAGGAAAATGTTGCAACTTTCATCCGAGTAAACATAATCTACCGATTTGGCATTCCTCGTTACATAATAACGGATAATGGAAAGTCATTCGATAATAGGTTGATGAAAAATATTGTGATCTCTTTGGCTTCAAGCAACGTAACTCTTCGATGTACAATGCTGCCGCCAATGGTCTAGCTAAGGCATTCAACAAAACTCTATGCAACCTGCTGAAGAAAGTCGTCTCCAAATCCAAACGAGATTGGAAAGACCGTATGGAAGAAGCTCTATGGGCATATAGGACGACTCACCGCGCTCCAACACAAGCAACTCCATATTCACTCGTTTATGGAGTCGAAGCCGTCTTGCCACTTGAGCATCAAATACCTTCACTACGACTGCCTATTCAAGAAGGGATCACTGATGAAGAAAATTCTAGACTTCGATTATTAGAGTTAGAGGCCCTTGATGAGAAGAGGTTGGAAGCTCAATAAAGTCTTGAATGCTATCAAGGTCGATTGTTTCATGCCTTCAATAAAAGAGTTTGCCCCAGATCCTTTCAAGTAGGAGATCAATTCCTTGCCATAATGAGACCCATTATTACTTCCCATAAACTTGTAGGGAAGTTCACTTCAAAATGGGATGGGCCATATGTCGTGCAAGAAGATTATTCAAGTGGGGCTTACAAGCTGGTTGATGCAGATGGCTTGAGAATCGACCCTAACAATGGCAAGTTTTTGAAGAAGTATTATCCTTGAAGTTGCAACGCTCCTTGACGCATGAGCCTAAAATGCATTGTCCTATACCCCTGGCTCGCATGAGTCTAAACTGTGTACGGCCTACAAAACAAAAGGTCCGCTAGGTTGAAAACCTCGAAAGAGGCGGCCTACGCAAAAGTTAGGACATAAACAAAAATCTACCCATTCTGAACTACGGTATGACTTGATCCTCTTCACCGAGGTACGTAGGCATCTTAGCGTTTCATTCCGAGTTCAGTCGCATAAGTTCAAAAGATACATAATTCCCTAATCGTTGTCAGAATGAAGTACAATGGAATGTAATTCATTCAATCAGTATTTGAAAATCGGGCTAGGATACAATTCTTCTGTTAAACTATGGATACCATTTGATTTAAAGGGGGCAAGCCGCTACGGTAAATTGGTGTCTTCAATGAAATGATTAATATTTCTTTGGAGGTTGCCAAGCATTTGCATCGCAGACCAGCGATCCGTTATGCCTTCACATTCGCCAAACCTTCAAGTTATTATGGTCTGCCTTCATGACATTTCAAATTCATAGAGACTTGGACCCAAGATATTTGGTGAGAATGAATCTCTTGAATTTCAATTTATGATAATTAAAAAGGTTTTACAATCTCAAGGCTCGCACACCAAGATACAAATATTTTGGTGAAGTCGCGCTAATTTGAAATTGTCGGCATATCAGGAGCCAAAGTTGACTTCAAAATATTATTAGAAACTATCCTTAAAGGATTAGGTTTTGAATTTTGTATATGTTATATATTTGGAAGTTAAGTTTCCAATGGATCAAACGTTTTGTAATTTTGACATTCCTACATCAAGATACAAATATTTTGGTGAGTTATGCAAATCTGACATCGTCAACGTGACAGAATTTGAAGTTAGCTTCAAAATAATATCCAGGACGATTATCAATGTGTTTGATTCCAAATTTTGGATATGTCTTATATCTTGCAGTCTAGTTTCCAAGAAAGCAAACGGTTCATAATTTCAACATTTCTACACCAAGATATAACCTTTTTGGCTGCGAAATCTGAAATCGTCGACGTGGAAAAATTTAAATTTAGCTTCAAAATATTATCTGGGTCGATTCTAAAGGTGTTTGATTCTAAGTTTTGGATATGTTTTATATATTGAAGTCTAATTTGTGAGAAATCAAATGGTTCATTATTTGGACTCTCCCACGACAAGATATGAATCTTTCGTTACAAGCGCATAAAGCTGAAAATTATGCGACTAAGATAAATGTCAGACGATGTAAAGCAAAAGAGAAGCTGAATATTTAAGCCCTCAAAGTCTCCAAGTTGAAGTCTTCAAGTCTGCCGGTCTTCAAGTTGAACATTCGCCACTTTTCAAGTTGAAATATTTAAGCCTTCCAAGTCTCCAAGTTGAAGTCTTCAAGTCTGTCGGTCTTCAAGTTGAAGTCTTCAAGTTGCGGTCTTCAAGTCTGTCGGTCTTCAAGTTGAGTCTTCAAGTTGCGGTCTTCAAGTCTGTCGGTCTTCAAGTTGAAGTATTCACGTTCGCCACTCTTCAAGTTGAACTATTTAAGCCTTACAAGTCTCCAAGTTGAAGTCTTCAAGTCTGTCGGTCTTCAAGTTTCAGTCTTCAAATTCGCCGATCTTAAAGTTGAATTGTTTAAGCCCTCCAAATCTTCGAGTTGAAGTCTGCAAAGTCCGTCAAATCTTCAAAGTTTTCCAAGTGTTAAAGTCGATATCATCGAGTCGATGTCGTCCTCGAGTTGAAGATTTATAATTTTCCAATCTTAAGGTAGATATATGAGTCCCTTTGCACCTTAAGTTGGCCTCTTCGTGGGTCTGTCCTTAAAAGGAAACTATACTTTCCAATCTTAAGGTGGACATATAAGTCCCTTTGCACCTTAAGTTGGCCTCTTCGTGGGTTTTTTCCTTAAGAGGAACTATAACTTTCCAATCTTAAGGTGGACATATAAGTCCCTTTGCACCTTAAGTTGGCCTCTTCGTGGGTTTTTTCCTTAAGAGGAACTATAACTTTCCAATCTTAAGGTGGACATGTGAGTCCCTTTGCACCTTAAGTTGGCCTCTTCGTGGGTTTTTTCCTTAAGAGGAACTATAACTTTCCAATCTTAAGGTGGACATGTGAGTCCCTTTGCACCTTAAGTTGGCCTCTTCGATAGTCGAGTCATTTTGAGAGTAATCTCTCCAGTAGTCGGGCCACATTGAGAGTAATCTCTCTGGTAGTTGGGCCATATTGAGAGTAATCTCTCCAGTAGTCGGGCCACATTGAGACTAATCTCTCCGGTAGTCGGGCCGTATAGAGAGTAATCTCTCCAGTAGTCGGACCACATTGAGAGTAATCTCTCCGGTAGTCGGGCCATTTTGAGAATAATTTCTCCAGTAACCGAGCCACGTTGAGAGTAATCTCTCCGATATTCGGGCAAGGATGCGTACCCATCCCCTCACACCCTAAGATTGTCTTCTTCATGCATGGATCATCTCGTTAAATAAGAACATACCCTTCTTATTTGACCTACAAAAAAAAGGGAAAAAAAAGAACCTGTAAAAGCACAAGAAAAGAAGAAGAAGAAATTACATTCGCATTAATGCTTCAGAGTCCATAAAACTAGACTCAAGTGGCTAGCGAAGACTGCGAATTGATGCTTAAGAAACATAGGGTCATGGGATTTATATAGGTGTGCAAAGGCAACAGTTACGGGACTTAGGTGCAATGTGGGAACTACGACAATTAGTATCCGAAACGGATTCGGACACGTTAAGGAAGGCGGCTGAAATTTTCGTTCTCCAAGTCAATAATAATAAAGTAACGGGAGGAGATTCTTTGGGATAAGAAAGGCTGAAATTGTTGTTATCCTCTACGTGTCATCTTAATAAGTGAAACATGTCCTAGGAAAAGGGGGACAAAATTTAATGACTCTGCAATTGACAAACATTTGGAACGACGTTGAAGACATCATGCTTTTATGAAAGGATTTAAATGCAAACAAACTGACTTTGGCATGAATAAACAAATGAGTCATTTGGTTAAATATTAGATTCAGTGATTCTTAATCCAATCGTTTGGAGGGAGTATGCGGTTTCAGAGATCTGTACTTCAACTCTAATCTGGTGTAAATATCCTGACAAGTTTTGAAGTAAGGAGTATTTGTAAGCATGTAAAATCTATTAAATTTAAATTTAATAAATTAATTTGGACCATTTTTAAATATGTTAGTCCAAATAAATATTATGGGCTAATATAATTAAATTAATTATATAAGTCCAATATATATGGATTAAATAAATAAGTCTTAATTCATTGGGCTAGCCCATTTAATTGGGCTACAAATGATGAGCCCAGTTCATTAAGCTCAAAATTTCATCTTCATAGAGGCCCAAATTGATGCCCACATGTCAAATGACGTGTCATGCCAAGTCAAGCAGAAGAGTCAATGGGATCATGTCACATGTCAAAATGACAAAGCACGCCAAGTCACATTAAAAGGCCAAGAAATCGTGCCACGTGTGCAAGTGACATGTTATAGCCAATCAAATGCGGTCATGTCACACTTCAATTTGATTGGTCGGAAAAAATTTGTTCTTATCACAACTCCTCCCTCCCAGAACTATAAATAAGGGTCTTCAAAACCCAGAAAAGGGACCAGAAGTTATAACAAGAAGCAAAAGAGAGCTCGTGGATCAAACGTCGCAAATTTCTCTACAAGTTTCAAGCTTCAAGTCCAAGAAATCAAGTTCAAGCTGAAGAACGAAGAACTAATCAAGTTCAAGCTCAAGAACGAAGAACAAATCAAGATTCAAGGAGTACGAGTTCAAATCAATGTTCGTGCTAGTTGAATTCAAGATCATCGTTCGTGAAAACAAATATTCAAGATCAAGTTCAAAGGCCCTTGAATTTATTTACTATAGAAAAGAAGAATCAGAGGATTCATAGAGATTGTAACACCCAAATATTTGAAATAAAATACTACGATTGTCGCAATATTTTTTTATCTTGATGTTATTTTCTCGACGCAAATTTATTGTCTACAGATATTTCTACCCATGAAAGTTTCATAAGTGATATGTTATATTTGGTTATTGGAACTTCGTGATTTTTGCTATTTTTGGTACCATACAAGAAAACGCGTAGTGAGAGATAAACATACAAATAGATTCGACAAAAATTACAAGCTCTATTTGGCCCGGAGCATTGATTTCCCATAACGAATAGGCTAGCTCTATCTCTCAATTACCTATCCTGTGCTCGAGAAGGTCCCTCAGTTCCTCGACAACACCTCCATGGCATGACACCTTTCGCTTTCTTCCTTTTTCCATACTTCAGGAGGAAGAGATCGCCGGGTTCAGGAATCATACTTTTCTTTTATTGCTTCTTTCACCGACATGAGCCACCTCTTCTTTTTTTTGGAGAGTGGGCACCCTAGTCTCTGGATTTCCACAAAGAGTCTTGATAGCTCCCTAGGAAGATTATGTTTTTTTAGGCAGTTTCGTATTCTATCCGTCTTACCTGATGATTAGGCTTTGTTTTCCCTATTTGAAAAAAGGAGATCTGTGTCACTCTCACTATGCTTCACACATGAAATTATACCGCTTTCAAGGGATCGAAATCCTCTCCCCATTCAGACGGATGCCGCATGCAGTTAGATTGGGATGCAAGGTTGGCTTTAGAGGTGGCCATATAGTTAAAAGAAAACAGTTATCCGCTCATATTATCCATTAAAAATGAATTGGATAATGAACATTTTAAAAATGGGTTGAATATAGATAAAAACCATATTATCCACTTAGAAAATGGATAACCAATAGATAACTAATGGGTTTTTATCCGTATTAAATAAGGGTTGGGTCGAACAAATTATATGTTTTTTGAATTACTCGTTTTTGACCCGCTTATATTCAACCTGACATGCCCATCTGCCGCTCCAACTTGGCTCTATGCATACCACATATCTAGGGCTACCTTTGAGTGCTATGCACAAAGATGAAAGGATATGGCAAGGGGTACTGGAAAATTTATCCTTACAGCGATTCTGAAATTCTCAAATAGTAATAAATGTATTTTCTTGTCATAGTTCATGCTCGATCAACAGCACCCACCCTCAATCCCCTCCATACCAATGACATAAGACCTCTAAAGAGGAACTAATGCATGTTTGACGGTCTAGAAAAAAATGTGTATGAGTTTGATACTTCAAATATAAGAAGAATGATTTCTTTGCATTTGAAATTTGATTAGGCTTAAATAAAAGCAAATATTATATCTGGAAGTAAAATATTATGTCCTCCAATAATTTGTTGCAACCGTAATGAGTGACTTTTTATAGAGTGCAAAATACTTTCTATTAACACTCGAAGTGGGAATCCATACAATTTATTTCAACATCCGAAATAAAAATTGTCTGACTAAAAGAATCTAATAAAAGATACCTCCACAAAACCCCTTGCCTCTGTACTGAACCTTTCCTATCAAATCAAATGTATACAATTATCAAAAGCGACTAATTTGTACACAAATTCAAAAACTAAGATACTATTTTCAAAAGTGACTTACTTGAAGTTAGAAATTTAGGTTGCTGTTATATTCACCTTCTCAGCTTTTCTTCTGTTGAGGGTCTCATGGAACACACCATCATCTCCTCCTAGTCACTGGCCACTGTACACAACCAATATTTAAAGATATTGAAAAACTTAAGTTATTTTCTTTGGATATAGACATGCATAACACAATCTACTGACCTTTTGAGTACAGAAGACTGTTGAGTGGGGCAGTCTTTGGTCTTCCAACCAGGTGATGGAATCCAATAAGGATCATTTACACCGGCCTCTTTCCTGATGTTGACTAGGTCAGCATCTTCTAACCAATACTCAACTGCTCCCTCAGCATTGCTTCGCCGGCGATAACGTTTAGTTCCTCCGGGAAAAAGCTTACCGTCAATGTTCTCGAGCAGATAATCCACCATGCCATGATCTCTAATGCGCATATGTACCTCAGCTTTCAGGAGAGGCTCAGGAATACGGATACTATCCCATGCACCTTTTGCCTTTTTTGTAGTAGTTATTAAGATAGTACTATATCTTTTTCTCTTTTGGTTCATGTTGGCCTCCACTGTTGCATCAGCTTCCTCATCACTGTTTTCTTCAGCTTTTTCATCTTCTTGCTTTATTTCTTCATCTACGATATCATTTTCTGATTCTTCGCCTCCTTCTCCTCTATCTTCACCTTTGGAATTTCATCTCCTTCTCCGGAAGGCTTCATCTTCATATTATTGCCCGCTTCATGTCCCCCCGGAAACTTGAGGTGTCCGCTGACCTCAGACCAGGAGAGGCTATCCCTCGGAGCAAAAGGTTGAGAATTCGAGTTCACAAGCAACCAGAAGTCCACAAGATGCTTCCTCTCTTCATATACGTGAGGAAGAACTTGACGAAGAAGAAGTTCACTGGCCAGATCTAGCCCCATATCGACTTGCACATCAAGATCTGGACACGTATCTCTGGTGCCGCTATTAAAGTGCCTTAGAAGAGACCTCATGCTCGGTAACCTCACTGTCACAAACCAGTCAGTTTTCTCACTCACCTGGAAAAAATAAAAAAATACCAAGTTATTTCTACGTTCTTTAAATGTCATCCAGAAAATTTGTACTATATTACTCCCCAAAAGAATAGTACTATATCAGTATATAGCATCAGGTTATTTTCTCACCATTGCTACATTGATGAACTTGATTTGAGCTGGTATAAAATGAGGTATGTCTGTTTTATGATTAATCTCATAAATAGACCCCACCTTAATCAACTTGAATGGTCCACTGAGCTCAGACAAGCAGAGGTCATTCCTCGGAGCAAATGGTTGAGAAGCCGAGTCCCCCCTCAACCAGAAATCCAGAAGATGCTTCCTCTCTGTATATACCTGAGGAGGAACTTGACGAAGAAGCAATTCATTGGCCATACCTATTCCCAGACTGACTTTTACATCAAGATCTGGACACGTATCTCTTGTGCTATTCTCTGAGTGTTTCCGAAGAGAATTCATGCTCGGAAATCTCACTGTCACATCAATGTCAGTTATCTCACTGACCTGAATTAAAATTTAAAAAGAAAAAAAAGTTATCCCTACATACTTTGGATGCCGTACTAAAATTTTTATACTATATTGTATCAGGTTATTTTCTCACCATTGCTACTCTGATGAACTTGATTTGAACCATCCAGCGAGGTGGAATTGGAGGTAGATTTAAATCATTACTAATCTCATACAAAGAACCCACCTCAATCAACTTGTCATTCGAAAACTCATGATCTGCTGAATACCAAAAGAACCAATCATGAGAACCATTTTCTAGGAAAGTAGTTACTTCTTACCAGTGTTGTAAATAGCGCTCGCCTCAGCACTAATATCGTGAGGCGAGGCGAGCTGCCATCACTATTTTACAGTGTGGCGTAGCATTTTCAAAGAGGCGAGCGCCTCTGCCTCTATAGCGTGTGGTGACCTATAGCGTCGCTTCTTTTGCAAAAAGAGAAAAAAGGAGGCAGCAGCAGCGATCTGTTAAAACAAAAACTTAGGGCTCGCGATTTCTTTACTACTTCTCCTTCAAGTCGACAACAGACCTACAGCAGACCAGCAATTTCCTTTCTTCTTCAAGTTTCTTCATCGGATATACTTCTCTTCATCTCTTTTCTTCTTTTCTTCTTCTCCTTTCTTCTTTCTTCAAATTCCTCTTCTGTGACTTTGTCCAATTTTTTTCTTTCTTTTTTCTTCTTCAACTCTTCTTCTTTCTTTTGGTTTTGGGCTCTATTTTTTTATCGCTGGTACTGCAACAGAACAGAGTCTGTGTTGCTCTATTTTTTTTTCCTTTTTCTTCTTATTCTTCTTTTCTTCTTTCTTTTTGTTTTGGGCTCTATCGCTGCTGCTACAACAGAACTGAGTCTGTGTTGCTCTGTTTTCTCTTCCTTTTTCTTCTTCTTTTCTTTTATTTTTTTTGGCTCTTTTCTTTATCACTGCTGCTGCACTCAACAGTACAGTCGGAGAAAAGCTCTGTTTTTTCTTCCGTTCAGAGAGCTTCTTCGGTTCTTCTTCTCTTCTTCTTTCTTTTTCTGCTCTGTTTTTTGTTTTCCAATTTTTCAAAGCTTCATTTTAGATTTTTGAATTTTTTTAATTTTTGAATTGATATATTTATTAATATATTATTGCTATTGAGTTCTATTGATATATATATATATATATATATATATATATATATATATATATATATATATATATATATAAATAAAATATTTTATTCTTTTATATAAATTATCGCTTCACGTAAAAAAGGGGAGTCCTTAGCTGCTCGCTATTTGAAAATCCAAATGGTTATAATGCAATATAAGAGCTTTATTCAGATAGGTTGAAATAAACAAAACAGTGAGACACAGAATATGTGCTGTGTGTGTACCATTGCATTGGAGGTTACAGTCATCTGATGTGGGCACAAGAGGTTGGCAGTGATCTCTAGCTAAAGCTGAAGTGTCTACGCTGATGACACCGCTTTGCTCTCTCCCTTTCAAGTAATTCATTCCCTGCATATACATATAAAGTTGAACACCAACTATCACTATATTCCTACTCAGACTAGCATGCTATATATGCAAATGAAGTTGAATTTTGAATGTAGGGCTGTTCAAGAAACCGAAAAATTGAACCAAAACAATAACTAAATCGACCCAGCGTCAAAATCCGACATATTCTTTGAACCAAATCAAAAGCTAAATCGAACAAGCATAAAAAACTGACATATTATTTGATTTTTGATTAAGAAAATAGAAAATATTTTATTGAAGTTATTTAGGAGGATTTATTAATTGTTTAAATCTTTGAAGTTAGGCAAGTTGGAGAACATAAAGTGTTTGATTTACAAAAGTAACAAAATGGTCATGTCTCATAGTGAAATTTCTCAAATATATAGATGTATTCATTGATAGCCTTCAAAATGATTACACGAGTAGAATGTAAGGAGGAAACCCTAGCTAACTGATAATGGTCTAAAGCAAACTATTACATTCGGAATGGGGCAAAAGTGAAATTAGAGAATCAAAGTGCAATGAATGAAATTAAGGATTCTTCCAATTTAGATCGTATCACTGACATACCTTGGACGGAGACGGAGTGGATGAGGCGACGGCGATCGCAAACCTGTACGCAACTAACCTAACTATATTCATTATTTACTTTTATTTTAGCCATATACATAAATTATATATAATTATCTAATACATAAATTATGCATATATTATAATTCATACACCTATTTTTAGTTTAAGTGTTATGTGAGCAGCAATTTGGTCTTCGGCAATAATTTACGAAAATTACCAATTAAACTTAAACTAGTCTTAGAGTATGCGTTTTGCATGTATACTTATATCAATAAGTATATAATTTTTTAAGAAATACATAAATATAATTAGGCAATAAGAATGATGAATGTTACGTTGTTTCCGGTTAGTTAGCTCAAGAAATAAACAGATCATGTCCTGCAAAGTTCACTTATGTATTTTATTTTGATTTATGAGGCATTATATTTTGAATATCTTATAAAAATTATTGTTATTTTTTGTGACCTATTAATGAAAGAAAAACACAATATTACTTTTATCACGACTCTTAAAGATTTTTCCAAATAACATAAATTATAAATTGAATATTTTGGTCTTTTAGAGATTTAAGAATAAAACGTTGGCCATATACCTCCTAAAATTTTGATATAATGCTAATGTAAAGTTTAAAAATGACTAATACCGAGTTACTAATAAATAACTTAATATGAAAAAGAAATTGTGATACATTTTTCATTTGTAGAACCTAATGCAAAAAAAAAAAAAAAAAAAAAAAAAAAGGAGATGACAACTCATTAATAATATATTTTATTTTATCCTTATCGCCTAAAAATACATTTTTATCAGTTTAAATCTTAATACTATTAGTATAGACCGATTTCACTCTATTTTCCAATTTTTTCTATCGTCAACGTTCTTCTTACAAAAATAAAAATTTATGTGCCTTAATAACTTTGTTAACTTGACAAATAGTATTAATTTTATCATGAATTTGGAAGAGAATGGAATGATTTTTTTTACTAATTAGTAATTCAAATTTTAATTATTTCTTAACGACATTAAATAAAAAAAATATTTTTTATTATTTTAAATTATTAATATTAGTTAATCCAAAATTTTAAATATTTAATTATAGTTATAACTTTATTTACTATTTATGAGAATACTGGGGTTTTTTGTTATTGTTGTTGTTGTTTATAATTTTATTTAATAGGAATTCTATCTTCAAATAATAATTAAAAGTCGTAGGATAATTCGCTGATCTAAATCAATTAAATTTTGTGTATAAAATCTTTTCTTATTTGAATTATTTAAAACAGTAATTTGTAACAGAATGAATATGAAAAGATCGAACTCGGAAATTTCGTGCCCTTTAGTTTGAGAGTTTTTATTCATTGCTATAAAATTATAATCGTGTTATAAAACAATAAAAGAAAAAGAATAGCATTGAAAAGAAAAGTAGAGAGAGATTTTATTGATTTGGGATGATTTACAATGGGGTAAGACCCCTCTATTTACAGGGGAAAATGACTTAGTCACAAAGTAAAACTCTATAAAAGATAGACATTCACTTTAATTACAAGTCTATTCATAACACTCCCCTTTGAATGTCTACTCAATAAGTAATGTGCCTCGTTAAAACCTTAGCTAAATAAAACCCAGTGGGACTAAAATTCTAGTAAAGAAAAAAGAGTACACATGTTTAATAATATGTCTTTTGGTTGCCTCGTTAAAAACCTAAGGAAAACCCAGTGGGACAAAACCTTGTAAGGAAAAAAGAGTGCAGCGTGTATTAACTCCCCCTGATGAGAGCATCAATTCACATCCTTGAGACTTCGCATCCCGATCTTGGACAGTAGCTTCTCGAAGGTTGACATCATTAGAAATTTGGTGAACAAATCAGGCATATTATCACTAAAATGAATATGTTGCACCTTGAAATCATCATTATTGTATATATATATAATGTCTTCATATAATGCCCTGGAATAGCCTTTTCCTATCTCCATAGAGGGAAAAATTCTCACTATCACATTATCATGCTTATAATTATAACAAGATACATATGTGCACAAATTGCACGTATGATGAGGTACTTCAGGACCAAGAATTATATATGCTTTAAGCAATTTAAATCCTTCAGGGATTGTGAATTAAGTTAAGTTACATGAGCCATATAAATATACTTTAGATTTATATCAAGTATTCATGTCATGCCAGACATATAAGATAGATAAAAGTGATTGCACTCGTCATTGACTTTATCTTTTCAAGTGTTTGAACTACATGTCTTTCGGATGAACCCAATTCTATTTGAATTGTGTCTTATATTTGGTCAATATTTTTGTGTTTGTATTCGATAGACTTGAGGTCCTCATATATGCTTACCATTATGATAGATGTCGTCGACGAACATTAATCGATTCCAATATATTTTTCATAAATCTCGACCTTACCCTTACACTCAGCTTAGAGCATTCAATCTCGCTTTCACCCCTAGACATAACGTAGAGATCTCTTCATTCATATTTTCAGGTACCTGAAGCTGTCTAGAGATTTTATGAAGTGTTATGTCATGTGATCTTCTAGATCAATTGCCTCCTTATTATGATCATTTTGATCGTTTGCTCATCTTCATTATCAAGAATTTTATTTTAAACCGATTTGTCTATATGCTTTAAGCATACCATAGAATTTGTCCTTCTAGGACTTAATAGGAGCATTTACAATGAGAATATAGTTACTTTCTTTGGGTTTACAAATACATCTGGCATGCTTTGCAATATATTACAGATAAATTACCTTTTATGAACTTAAAGTTCATATTATCTTATTCGAGGATCTATATATACAAATGATAATTTACTCCACGTAACTTTTTCTCAATTATTTATCTTGTCTCCCCCTCATGTTACAAAAACTAATTTTCTTCCTCAATTTTGGAAATTCATCTTTGTGAGTTATGGTGCTAATCAAAAACACACTGCACATTAATAATAATACGATGAAATTATTTGGTTCCTAACCCTGAACCACTTGTGAGGGGAGAATGTAAGATATTTTTGTGTACAATGCATATCAAACTTGTTGAACCAAGTCACTGCATGGTTTTGAAGATTGACAAATGCCCACCCATTTGAACCAGGTCCATCAGGGCAAACTACTCGAATAGACCCATTGGCACAAGAACCGTCTATGCACAAGAGATAAACATGATTGTGAATTATCCATGACCTAAGAGGTTGTATCCTAAAGAGAAAAGGTTGCAAATTTATAAGAGGTTAGAGTTCGAGTTCAGCAAGGACAGAAACAAAAGGAGGAAGTTGAGATAAATACAAACTCTTCCACCAAGGAAGAGTTGCATTAGAAGAACCAGTTCCATCTGTTTGTCTTTTGAGTCTAGTTGGTTGTAGTAGGAGATTAAATATTGTATCTTTCATCTTTATCTAGAAGCAAATTGTAATAGGTACACACTGTTCAAGTTGGAGTTAATTTAAGTTGTCGCAGTTAGCTAGAGGCTAGATTGCTACAAAGGGATTAGAGTTAGTCCTTTACAAAAAAGTTTATTTTGTAAATGCTGTTTGGCTCATTGTCATAGTGAAGAGTTTGGGAAAATCCTACTGGGAAGTAGGTCGTGGTTTTTTCACCTTTTGAGCTAGGTGTTTTCCACATAAAATTGTTGTGTTTTTTTAATTCTGCAATTACTTTTCCGCAAACAGTAGAAGTTGGAACACCAAGAAGAACCAGGTTCTTCTATAAATACTGCACTTGAAAAATTGGACACCACACAAATCACCCCCCCCCCCTCTTGTGTGGTATTGACGTATAAAAGATCAATTGGTATCAGAGCAAGTTATCCTTGAGAAGGATAACACTTTTGAAAATATCAAAATGAGTGCACTGCCTGGAAAGTGGGAGGGTCAATCAACTGCAAGGCCACCACTCTTCAATGGCCAATATTACTCCTGGTGGAAGAACATGATGAAGGACCACCTGATTGGAGAAGACTATGAACTCTGGGACATAGTCACTGATGGTCCTCTAGCCACCATGAAGAAGACTGTTGAAGGTGTAGATGTACCAAAAACTAGGGTTAATTGCACTGCTGAGGATCTGAAGAAATGGGAGAAAAATGCTAAGGCCAAAAAGTGGCTAGTTTGTGGACTAGGTCCAGACGAGTACAGTAGGATTCAAAGCTGCACCACTGCCAAAGAAATTTGGGATACCTTTCAAGTAGACCATGAAGGAACACCTTAGGTGAAAAGATAAATAGGTACTCTACTATACTCTCAGTATAAAAACTTCACTATGAAAGAAGGAGAGACAATCCAAGAAATGTACACAAGGTTCACAACCTTGACAAATGAACTTAAGTCTCTTGGTAGAGTCATTCTTGAAGAGGACAGGGTAGAGAAGATCCTGGGTCTTGCCAATTTCCTAGGAAAGTAAGATCACTGTTATCCAGGAATCCAAAAATATGGCAACCCTCAGATTGGATGAGCTAATTTGAAACCTTACTGCTTATGAACTTAGAAGGCAGACAATGAAAATGAATGCTCCAAAGAAGGAGAGGAGTCTAACACTGAGGATCACTGAGGGAGAAGATCTGGAGGAAGATGAGATGACCATGATAACCAAAGAATTCAGAAACTTTCTCATAAGGAAGAAGGGCATCTCTAGAGGAGGAAACTACAACAAAGCAAAAGCTCCAGAAAGGCCAACCAACGAGGGATGCTACAATTGTGGAAAGACTGACCACCATATCAAGAACTGTCCTCAGTAGGAAGTAGAATGGAAAAGGGAGAGATTTGAAAGAAGGAACATGAAGAAGGAACTGGTCCGACCCAAGAAAACCACAACAAAAGCTATGGTTGTTGCTTGGGGGGAAAGTTCAGATGAAGAATCAGAAGATGGTGAGAATGAAGAACATGGTCTCATGGAAATTGGGGAATCTGATGAGGAACATTATGAAGAACCAGAGGTAAGTATCTCCCATCTCAAAAACAAAATAAAGTTCCTATCCAAAGAGAAACTCTCTGAGTTGCTACTGGATTTCATGGATGATTCTGAAGAAACAACCAAAAAGAAAGAACAACTCTCTAAAGAATGTGCAATGCTAAAATCAAAATGCATGAACCTGGAAATCAGAGTAAGTAAATCTGAAAAGAAAAACATTGTTCTGATGAACCAGGTTCATCCATTTGGAACTGAGATTCTAGCGCTAAAATCTGAAAATTTAAAGTTAAAGCTAGGATCCAGTAAAACGATTGTTGATAATTCTCGTACCATGTTAGAAGAAAATATGGGAAAACTAAAAGATAAGATGTATACCAAGGATGAACAAATAAGGACTCTTAAAGAAGAACTTGGTAAAGTCAAACATGAGTTAGATTGAACTTGTAAATGAAATAAATCCTCTGATGCCTTGACATGGCTTCAAGAAAACCATAGTAGCAACCGGAGAGGACTTGGATTTGGGATTCAACTACCCAAGTGGGATTCCAAAAGCAAGTATCTCACTTTCCCTGAGAATACAATATGCACCCATTGTGGTAAGACTGGTCATTACAAAAGTGAATGTACTATAAAAGAGCAGGCCTCGAAGAAGAGAGGTTTGTTAAAAAGAACAACTTGTTACCAAATTGGGCCAGAAAAAGCTTAATTCATCCTTTCTCTCATAGAAAAGGACCCAAACTAGTTTGGGTTCTTAAAACTAACCCCTGATTTCTTTTTGTAGGTTCAAGTGAGAGGAAGCAGCCAAATTTGGTACTTGGATAGTGGCTGCTCAAAACATATGACAGGGAACAAGGAACAGTTCCTTTCACTTGAAAACCTCAAAGGAGGAAATGTCTCCTTTGGAAATGGAAAGAAAGGTGAAATTATAGGGGTTGGTAAGGTAGGTAAGGATGACACACGTTCCATTGAACATGTGTACTTGATAGATGGCTTGAAATATAGCCTGATCAGTGTGTCACAATTGTGTGACAGAGGTAACCTGGTTGCTTTCACTTCCACAAAATGTTTTGTGATTAACCTGCTTACTGACAAGATTGTTTTGCAGGGAAAAAGAATGAATAACATCTATGTCATAGAATTGTCCACACTGTCTGAAAATGAACTCACTTGCTTAAGTGTGTTGGACAGTGATCTCCTCCTTTGGCACAAAAGACTTGTTCACGCGAGTCTGAATCAGCTTAACAAATTAGTCTCTAAGGACTTAGTGGTAGGGCTTCCTAACATTAAGTTCAAGGAAGACAAAGTTTGTGAGGCATGTGCAAGGGGGAAGCAGGTAAGATCCTCATTCAAAAGCAAGAAAATGGTCAGTACCACCAGGACGTTGGAACTGGTTCATATGGACTTATGTGGTCCTATGAGAACTCTGAGCAGAGGTGGTAAGAAATATGTTATGGTGCTAGTTGATGACTACTCAAGGTTAACTTGGACCTTATTTCTGACATCTAAAGATGAAGCATTTGATATGTTCACTTCATTTGTTAGAAAAACTCAAAAACAGTTAGGAAGTCAACTAGCATCCATAAGATCTGATCATGGTACTGAATTTGAGAATGCAAAGTTTGCTGAGTTCTGTGATGAACATGGTATCAATCACAACTTTTCTGCCCCTAGAACCCCACAACAAAATGAGATTGTTGAAAGAAAGAATAGAACTCTTGAAGGCATGGCAAGAACCATGCTTCTTTATAGCAAACTACCCCACAACTTTTGGGCAGAAGCAATAAACACTGCATGCTACATAATAAATAGTTGCATGACCAGACCACTGGTAGAGAAAACTCCTTATGAATTACTTAAAGGGAGAAAGCCCAACATATCCCACCTTAGGAATTTTGGATGCAAGTGCTTTGTACACAATAATGACAAAGATTCCCTAGGTAAATTTGATCCCAGAAGTGATGAGGGAGTATTATTGGGATATTCATCACATAGCAAATCTTATAAAGTGTATAATAAAAGAACTATGTGTGTAGAAGAGAGTGTGCATGTTGTCTTTGATGAAACTAACACTCTTTCTGAGAGACAGGAACCAGAAAATGAGGAGCTTGGACTGGTGAGAAGAAGTGAACACATTGAAGCAAATATGGAAGATGGAACATGTGATGGACCAAGTCTAACTACCCCAAGCAGCATGACAGGGGGAACTCAACATGTGAACCTTGGCCCTGATCATGTTCCACAACAACAAGACACCATGGAACTATCTAGAAGTGAACAGTTGGTGCTCTTACCACACAGATATCAGAGTTCTCACCCTCTTGAGAACATCATAACAGACTTGACATTTGGAATCAAAAGAAGATCCTCTTTGAAAAATCTGTGTGCGTTTGATGCCTTTCTATCCTTGATTGAACCAAAAGACATTGGTGAAGCCCTACATGATGCTGACTGGGTAAATGCCATGCAAGAAGAGCTGAATCAATTTGAAAGAAGTCAAGTATGGCACTTGGTACCCAGACCACTAGACAAATCAGGATGGAACTGTTACAAGAAACAAGGCTAGATTGGTTGTCCAAGGATATGGTCAAGAAGAGGAAATTGACTATGATGAGACCTTTGCCCCTGTGGCAAGACTGGAGGCAACCAGACTTCTTATAGCATTTGCTGCACACATGGAATTCACTCTCCATCAGATGGATGTTAAGAGTGCTTTCCTCAATGGCTATCTGAAGGAAGAAGTATTTGTCAAACAACCTCCAGGTTTTGAGAACAAGGAGTCACCTGACCATGTATACAAGCTTGACAAGGCTTTGTATGGACTCAAACAAGCACCAAGAGCGTGGTATGAGAGGCTATCAAAATTCCTGTTAGAACATGGATACAAACGAGGTAAAATTGACAGTACCTTATTCGTAAAGGAAAAAGGTAAGGATATCCAGGTTGTGCAAATATATGTGGATGATATCATATTTGGGGCGACCTATGAAAAAATTGAGTAAGGAATTTGCTAAACTTATGGAGAGTGAGTTTGAGATGAGTATGATGGGTGAGCTAAACTTCTTCTTAGTCTTGCAAATTAAGAAAAATTCAAATGGAACAATGATCCATCAACAAAAATATGTGAAGGAATTTCTGAAAAGATTTAAAATGGAAGACTCAAAGAAAATTGACACCCCCATAGCCACAACTACAAAATTAGATGCGGATGAACCTGGTTCATTCGTTGATCAGAAGCTATACAGAGGAATGATTGGGTCTTTATTACATCTCACTGCCAGCAAACCTGATATTGTGTTCAGTGTAGGACTGTGTGCTAGGTTTCAGGCAAATCCAAAGGAGTCCCATCTAACTGCAGTGAAGAGAATTTTGAGATATCTGAAAGGCACTACTGACTTATGCCTTTGGTATCCTAAAGGTTTTCGACCTTGTAGGATATGTTGATGCAGATTATGCAGGTTTCTTGGTTGACAGGAAAAGTACTTCAGGCATGGCTCACTTTTTGGGCTCTTGCCTTGTGTCTTGGTCCACCAAGAAACAAAATTCAGTAGCCTTGTCTACTGCTGAGGCTGAATATGTGGCTGCAACCTCATGTTGTGCTCAGTTGCTATGGATCAAGCAACAACTCTTGGACTTTGGTATAGAGGTTGGATGCATTCCTATTTTCTGTGACAACACTGGTGAAATTAGTATGACAAAGAACCCAGTTCATCATAAAAGAACCGAGCACATAGATGTTAGACACCACTTCCTAAGGGATAACTATGAAAAAGGAATGATCTTAATTGAATTTTGTGCTACTGACAAGCAAATTACAGATATATTTACTAAAGCACTGAGTAGGGAGCATTTTGAGAGAAACCGGCTTGAATTAGGGATGATTAAGATCACCTAATTGAAAAATAAAAATAAATAAAAAATATATGAAAAAAAAATGGCTAGAAACAATAAAATAGATAATTAACCAGACTAATCATTGCTCAGTATTATGACTTTATTGTCATACTCTCTTTCCATGTATTAATATGATTCCCTGGTTACTAATGATGTTTTTCTATCTTTGTAAATTGAGGCAAATTATAGATTTTAACACGATGAACATGGTTCATCGCTGCTGGTTCATCTGACTGACAAGGTACGTGCTCATATGTATACACTTATTGAAATAATTAGAGTCACACATGAGCAGGACTCTATCTATATTTGGTTCAATTCTCAGTACTTATCCTAAAATGAACCAGTTTCAAGGAGTCCCATCGTATCTTAATTCACCTAGATTTAGGGGTTTATAACCGTTTAATCAATGACACTCCTACATCGATTAGACTCCCACTTGATTAAATATTCTTCTCGTTGTACACTTAATAGACACATCTTTAAAAGTCCATCATTACCTCCCCTCTTTATAACATAACCGTTGAACCTAGTTCATCTTTCATCTCATATCAAAAACTGATCACCTTCTTCTCTCCCTGAACGTTCATAACAATGTATTCACCACCCCCTGCTTCATCTTCTTCAACCACCTCTGGTTACGAGGTAGGTCTTGAAGACTCTAGTTCAAATTTTCCATCTGTACACAATTCCCATTCTCAAGCCAGATCTTCAACCCCCCAAAACTCTCCAGTTCTTGAACCCACTCTTGAACTTACACCTACCCCTACTCATGCCCCCAGGGCACGTAGAGTGAAAGTTTTGACCAGAAAATCAGTGGCTTCTAGGTCTCATGCAAGAATTTTAGAGGAGATACTTCAAGCTTACAAGGTCCAAGACTCTCAATCCTCCAGTGAATCTTTCAAATATGCTAAGAGGATGAAGCACCTGGTTCATCTTACCCTGAACAAGGTAATCTTGAAGTTGGGTTTACAACTGCTACTTCTGAAACCAGGTTTGTTTTGGTTGGGTCAATTGTTGATGTAGAAATACCGGATAGGCGGAGAAAACTGGGAAAAAATAAATATCACGAGAGAGAGGGAGAAGGGAGCTCTGTAAGGGGATCTGGGGAGGACGGTGCCACTTTGGCTATTTGTGGCCCCGCTCCTGTAATTGATGAAGAAGGAGTCACAGATTTAGGGGGAAGCGTTTTTGAGGAGGCAGCAACAAGTCTAGTGAGCCTTCAAAAGGCGTAGATGAACTTGGTTCATCTATTGAGGCGACGTTGGCAGAAATGCTAAGGTAGTTGGGGGAGTCCTATAATCCCAAAAAGAGAAGAACTCCAAAGTCTAAGAAGGTCACTACCCCTGTTCCACCAAAGAAAAGGAAAGTTCCAGTATCTGCTGATGCTCCTGCCCCAAAGGTTTGTGCTACTAGAAGTGTTGTTCGACAAAGAGAAGAAGAGTTAGAAAGGGCTCTGAGAGAGCAAGAAGAAGAAGGCTGCCAAGGGAAAGGCAAAGATTGGAGAGACTATTGAGGCAGTTACTATTGATGATGATGCGATGGACCTGGTCCATCATGAGGAGCAGCCTGCTCCAGTTGTGGTAGAGACACCTAAACCCAAGAAGGCTAAGGCTTCTTCCAAGAAGTCAGCATCTGTGTCTGCCACACCCTCAACCACTGCAAAAAGGACAAGGGAAAACTTATGAGAGAGGAGGAGGTGTCTGGTGAGCAATCTGATAAATTCACCATGTTTGACAAGCGTACTATTCTTAAGGGAAAACTGATGAGAGATCTTGAGGAATCATGGATAATCTTCCTGATGAATACCTTGGAGGTGCAAGGGTGGAAGGACATGGTTCTTCACCTTGAAGGCAGGCTGGAAAGGAATGAGTTGGTAGAATTTATGGCCAATGCAAGTGTCAAAGATGGCAGGGTAACTTCCACAGTTAAAGGGGTTCAAATCACGTTTGATGCGACGGAGATGGGAGAGATACTGCAAATCCCTACTGAGCGTTATGATGATTACACAAGGCAAAGATGGCCTAGTCTCGATGGGATGTCCTCTGCTCTGAATATTACCAGATTTTTCTGTGAAAATCAGGAGGAACTTGAGCCCAGGCCAGTGTATGAAATGAAGCCCCAGCACAATGTTCTTTGAGTTTGTGATCAAGTTCCTGCTACCAAGACAAGAGCGTAGGCACATTGCCAGGTACATGGACTTAACGCTTATGGAATGCTTGTATAGGGGTAAGCAGATAAATTGGCCAGCTTTCATCATCCATCTCTTGGACAGAGTTGTGAATGGGCCCAAGGCGCATGCCATACCATATGGATTTATTCTGACTGCTGTGCTTGCCCATTTCAAGGTTCCTGTGAAGAAAGCTGAGATGGATAGTACTAAGGATTTCTTTGGGAAGAATATTCTACTAACCTGTGACTACAATGTAAATGTTCCGGAGGATAAACCTGGTTTATCTAGGAAGCAGCTTGTTAATAGCAAGGTCAGGTCATTGGTGCAGGAAGGTGAGATAAAAGATGCTGAGATCCTTCGATTGAAATCTCGCCTTATTGAGGTTGAAGCTGAGCGGGATGCTCTCAGAGTTGAATTAGCCAAAGAGAAGGAGAAGAATGAAGGTGTTCTTCAAAAAATGCTTTCTCTCCTTCAAGCCAAGACCCCAACCTCATCTTCCTCTTCCCAGCCTTAGGAGTCCAGTGCCACCAAAAAACCCCTTCAATGCCCAGTTTGTGATTTGTTCTGTTTCTGTTTTTGTTTTGCTCATGGTAGTGACTGTTTTATTTCTTTTAGTGTATGGTGCTTGGTTTCTATCTAATCAATGAATTTTTCTTTTGTTAGTTATTGACTTTGTCTTAGTTTCTTACTTAGTTAACATTTTATTGGTTTCTTTTGATGATTAATCATGCTTTGCACCTGCAGTTGCCTCAATGGCCATGAGTAATTGTTAATAACCCCGGTAAGTTTATCATTTTGCAACTTTTCGATGATGCCAAAAGGGGGAAGATATGTTTTTTCTCAAAATTTCAAAGAATTTTAATATTTATAACCTAATGAACCTGGTCTCTCTATGATAAATGCTTAAAACTATACAAAGTATTTGAAGATTGTACAGGGTTAAGCACAAATATTTTCATCATCAAAAAGGGGGAATTTGTTGAACCAAGTCACTACATGGTTTTGAAGATTGACAAATGCCTACCCAGTTGAACCAGGTCCATCAGGGCAAACATACTCGAACAGACCCATTGGCACAAGAACCTTCTATGCACAGGAGATAAACATGATTGTGAATTATCCATGAACTAAGAGGTTGTCTCCTAAAGCGAAAAGGTTTCAATTTGATAAGCGGTTAGAGTTCGAGTTCAGCAAGGAAAAAAAACAAAAGGAGGAAGTTGAGATAAATACAAACTCTTCCACCAAGGAAGAGTTGCATTATAATTGAACAACATATCTCAATGACTGCACTTCTATAAAGTGTTGAAGCATTCCTGCTGAAGATTGGATGCGCAAAGACAGAAGTGAAACAAGAACTGAAAGCAAAATTTCCAGAGCAATTTTGCAAGTAGAATCCTTGTGCGACACAAAGACTACTTGACCAGCTAGAAGAACCAGTTCCATCTGTTTTTCTTTTGAGTATAGTAGGTTGTAGTAGGAGATTTAATATTGTATCTTTCAGCTTTATCTAGAAGAAAATTGTAATAGGTACACACTGTTCAAGTTAGAGTTAACTTGAAGTTGTCTCAATTAGCTAGAGGCTAGATTGCTACAAAGGGATTAGAGTTAGTCTTAGGTTTACAAAATAGTTTATTTTGCTGTTTGGCTTATTGTCATAGTGAAGAGTTTGGGAAAATCCTACTAGGAAGTAGGTCATGATTTTTTCACCTTTTGAGCCAGGTGTTTTCCACGTAAAATTGTTGTGTTCTTTAATTCTGCAATTACTTTTTCGCAAACAGTAGAAGTTGGAACACCAAGAAGAACCAGGTTCTTCTATAAAGACTGCACTTGAAAAATTGGACACCCCCCCCCTCCCCCTCTTGTGTGGTATTGACGTATAAAACATCAAAACTGATATAGATAATTTTGTTCTCATAAGAAATAGTTTAGCTATTAAGTGGAGGCACTCAATAAATCATTTTGCTAAACCTACTGTGATGTAAACCATCTTATCAAGATGAACTGTCTTGAATAGAAAATTTAAAAATTATGCTCAAAATTAAATTATTGAGCAAGTTACCTCGTAAACACCATGTTGCGGGTTAATAATAGGCATTCTTTTATTTATGTAGTACAAACTGGAGAATAAAGCGGGTTATCTTTCAAATACATATTACCCCGCTACAAGTTGTAGTAGTCAAGATATTAAATCTTTCTGTCACGACCCCAAAACGCCCAGTCGTGATGGCGCTTATCGTGGAATCAGGCAAGCCACACATTTCAATAAATTTAAAATCCTTTCAAGAAAAATCAATGTATTTGCAGCAGAAGTTTCATTTATAAAACATTTAAAAGTCGAAAATCCTTAAGACACAAAAACCAAAATGAATCCCAGCACTGGTGTCACCGAGTCATGAGCTAATATAACTACAAAGTCAAGATAAAAAACTGACATAATACTGTCTGAAATAACAAAGTACGACAAGAGAGATAAGGAAGGAGAAAATGAGGCTACGATCGCCAGCTGCTACCTCAAATACTCCAACTGAAACTCTATCACCACATTAGCAACCGCTACTGGGTCCCGATGTACCTGGATCTACACACAAGGTGCAGGGATTAACGTGAGTACGCCAACTTAGTAAGTAACGGACCCAAACTATAGGCTGAGAGGTAGTGACGAACTAAACCTCAGTAGATATAATAAGAAACAGTGTACAAAAATTTAGGCTTGATCACAATTATCTAACAGATAAAAACAATAGGATAAGTTCAGGTTCGAACAACAAACCATGTTTAACTCAATATACTCTACATGCCAATGTATCAACTGTATGAAAATGCATATAGTGCTCCCACTCTCACATGCAAGTCCACCCAGTACTGTATATGGCTCTCATGGCCCAGGGAAGATCCATCCCGGAATATATACACACATGTGACAGTAGTCACTCAGTACTGAGGAAGTCCAATCCAGCCCCCACGGAGAAGATCCATCTCTGGATACTAACACTCAGACAAGATCCATGTCCAAGGAAAATGCATCCCTTAATATCATCGTTGCGCTCACTGGGAGTGTGTTACAGACTCCGGAGGGGGATCCTACAACCCAAGCGCTATCATAATCCAGATCCAGGCATAATCAATACAACATGCTGCAGCGTGCAACCCAATCCCATATCTGTCTCTCAATATTAGGCTCTCGGCCTCACTCAGTCATCACTCTCCAGTCTCGCTCACATGGGCTTACAAATGCATGAACTAGCCTGAATCAAAAGATAAAATGTGTAAAATCAACAATTACCGAGACTGAGACATGATATGATATGTTATGACAAGACTGAGTATATAACATCAACGAAACACATGATATGACAGCAATAAATGACCACTCGGGTCTCAACATTATCGACGTGAAGCCTTAATATAGTACTTAGTATGATTTCTAGCATGTTCACATTAACCACATTGATAGAAGCACGGATATCAATCCATAAAGAACTACTAAACGATGCCATGGGATGAACCACGTCACAAATCTCACGGTGCACGCCCGCACGTCCGTCACTTGGCATGTGCGTCACCCAATTCTGATCACATAACACATAGCTTGGGGTTTGGAACCCTTAAAACCAAGTTTGGAAGCGTTACTTACCTCATACCGGGAAACAATCCTAGTCCGCAATGCCTTTGCCTCTAGACTTGGCCTCCAATCGCCCCGAATCTAACCAAAATCAGTACCATAATATCAGTATATGAGAAGGGAATAAAAGCCACGCGAAATAATCAATTTACACCAAAAATCACGTAATTGGCCAAATTCGACCTTCGTGCCCACGTCTCGAAATCCGACTAAATTCAAATAACCAGGAAACTCATTCACTCGCGAGTCCAACCATACTAGTTTCATTCAAATCCGACTCCAATTTGATGTTCAAATCCCAAAAATTCAATTTATGAAGTTTCTAAAATTTTACCTAAATTTCTATCTCAAAGTACTAATCAAATGATGAAATCATTGATATATTCATGTATATTAATCAAATCCGAGTTAGAAATCACTTACCCCGATGTATTTCTTGAAAATAACCCTCAAAAAATTGCCACAAACCGAGCTCCCTAAGTCCAAAATGTGAAATAATTCCCTAAAACCCGTTTATATAGTGCATTCTCGTATCTCCATTGCACTGACAGCGAAATTCCAGGTGCCGTCGCGAACCCAACCTCTACGGTCGCGAAGAATTAGCGTTACCGCGTTTCTGGAGGCTGCAGTGACAGGCTTCAGTGTTTTGGCCATAACGTTCCCTACAAATGTCCAAATGATGAGTTCTCTAGATTTTTTGAAACTAGACACGAAGGGATACAACTTTCCTTTTTGAATCATCTCAAATGTCCTTCTAGATCAAAAGATATAGGCTCCTGAAGTCAGACCAGTGAACCTGCAGATCATGCCCTAGAGCGCCTCAACGCCCCAAATTGAGCCCTCAGCGGAATTTCCTCCGCCCCAGCGGAATTCTCCTTCGCCCTCAGCAAAACATAAGCACCAGAACCATGTCTAACTTCCTAAATGCTCGGACTCTCTCAAAACTCACTCGAAACACACCCGAGGTCCTCGGGACCTCAACCAAATATGCCAACACATCCCATAATGTCATTCAAACTTAGTCGAGCCTTCGAATCACTCAAAACAACGCCAAAACACCAAATCAACCTCGGATTCAAGCTTGAGAACTCAGAAACTTCCAAATTTTGCCAACGATGCCGAAACCACCCAAACCACGTCCGAATGACCTACAAATTTGCACACACGTCCAAAATGGAACTACGAACCTATTCCAACTTTTGAAATTCCATTCCGACCCTGATAGCTAATTTTTCAATGCCGACTGGAAATCACCGAAAATTCAATTTCGCCAATTCAATCCTAATTCTACTCCGGACCTTCGAACAACGTTCCGAACACACTCTCAAGTTCCAAATCACCTAACGAAGCTATCCGAGCCATAAAAACCACATTCCGAGATCGTTTACCTATAAATCAACTTTCGGTTGACTTTTCCAACTATTAAGCCAACTTAAGAGACTAAGTGTCTCATTTCTCTCCACAACCACTCTGAACCCGAACCAGCCGCTTTCACCAATACTTTTAGAAACTTAATAAGTTTCGTTGAGACTTAATACAACACAATAACTTACCGATAATCAATTTTATTCATCAAAAATAGTAATAATTGGCTCTTCCAGAGATCTCAATTAATTTTATTACTACCACATATTCATTAACATCCATATGGTGAATATCTCTTTCAAGGAGAAAGTTATACCATTATGATCATGGTCAAAATCATTATAGGCAAAATATTTGCCCCATAATAATCACATTACAATAATATTTTGGCATAATCACAATACGTATGTGATCAATGACCATTCATGCCATAATAATGAAATAATTTTCTTATTTCAACTCAAGCCTCCTCTTAGAAGTGAGTGTGGTATATTCACTACCACTAGCACTTACATATTCTTCCAAGAATGAATATGTATTCATAAATTAGATGTTTTCACATTCACATCATGAATGACCATAATCATCTATACGTGATTTACAAAATCTCATGTCAATTTGATGACAGATATTACTTTCACAGAGTGAAAGATTACTTTGAGAATCCTTATTATAATTTCATCTAATGCCACGTCCACATCCATTGACACCTTTATGGTAATAATTTTGTCTTTTTTCAGACTTACCACATATTGTTATCACATTCTCTTAAGTGGAATGAGAATGAAGCAAATTCAATGGATGAGTTTCACTTTTTGTGCTTCCAATCATACATGAATTTGATCATGGCAAGGCATAGAAATTTTACCCCTTCGGGTGGTTATAATTTCTTTTAAACTCTATAAGAGTTATAATCAAAGTGTATTGTCTTTTCTTGCATTTAAAATCAAATTATAGAATTTCAAGCATTTAAAACAGAAAAATAAAGTAAAATACTTACCTTAAATTCAAAATTTAAATCATGAAGGAAGTTCATGGAACAATTTACAATCATTATGCTCAATCCCAAAGCTTTTACTCAATTGAAAAGAGCCCCGTGCTGATAACGTGTTATAAAATAATAAAAGAAGAAGAATAGTATTGTAGATAAAAGTAGAGAAAGAATTATTATTGATTTGGGATGACTTACAATGGGGTAAGACCCCTCTATTTATATGGAAAAATGACTTAGTCACAAAGTAAAACTTTCTAAAAGATAGACATTCACTCTAGTTACAATTCTATTCATGACAAATCGAATAACTTTTATAAACTTATTATTTTATTCTTTGTTATAGTGTTATCCAATTAGGTATGTTTATTGTATCGTTTACCTTTTTGTGCCTTCTTCCACGTTATTAATTGATTAAGAGATGAATCACTTCTTTAAGGCTTGCATGGATATGAAACATCATTTGGCAAAAAACACTACTGATTATGAATTTTCTTATTTTATACTTAGTAATTTAGCACAAGGAATTTATTTTCGAAGAAATTTTACTTGTGCATGTTTATCCTTAAAATCGGATAACAATTAAACTTATAAGTGATTTTAAGAATACGTAATTTCACCTAGAACCAATTGATAAATATGATGATAAATAGTAGAAATAAATAACAAAGTAAAGCAAACCAGCATCGAAATATGATTCAGCCCTCGAGTTAGATTGCCATCACTGAGCGAGTGAGAGTAGAGTTATGAAATCAACTGATGAACAAGAGAGTAATAAGAGAAAAGATTATTGTATTTATTTGATATGCGTGTATGTAATATGATTACAAAATGAATAGAACCCTCTTTATATAGTAAAGGAATCCTATCTATGGTATAATTCTAATTACAGAAGTAAATCTCATGATTAGCTAAACAACCGCCCTTGATTTGATCTGTTCCAAAATTTTCGCCATGATCTTCGACCGGTCACAGATACCTCATGTTTTCGTTATTATGCTATCTACGGTCTTGTTTGATGTTTGTCCCGTTCGACCTCGATCATTACTGGTTTCGATCTTTCTAGGTACCTCGAATCCCAAACCCGATACCTTATCCTTGTATCTCGATCTGCCAAGCCATGGGAATGATCCTCGATCCATCCTCCTAGTCTTGGTTAATTAGTGAAATTGAGTGAGCCCAATTTTGACTGTATACAGATAGTCCCCTCGTTTCTTGAAATTTTGCGAACATGACCTTGGTTATCATTACGTAAGCATTGTGACGTAAGCGGTAGAGGTAATCGCAACGTTCCATCGGTTCAATTTCTCAGGCATTTAAGGCGTGTTAGTTGTTGGTCGGCCACTAGCAACTTTGAACCGTCGCCATGAAACCCATAAATAGGCCTCTTTTCCATTCTTTCAAACTTTACTTTAATCTCTTCTACTATAATCTTCTAAGCTCTTTGCATTCTTCAAGTTCTTCTTCTGCAATCCTTCAAGTTTCATAGTTAGCCTCTTTTTGAAACGCAATATATTCTAACCCCTATTTTTCCTCGTTCTAAAAAATGTCTAAGACCTCTAAAGTTGTCCCTCACAAAGAAATCGCCTTTTCATCACAGTGTGCCAACGCTGGCGGCGCAACGGAACATCCCCTTACGGACTTCATTTTGATGAAGTGTGCCACTGCTGCTGACTTCAAGGTGGAGAATACACACCCGACACCGGGTCGATGTGAACCAACGTCGAGGTGCATGTGTACAATCACAGAACATACTCTCGAAAAGGTGAAAGAGGAGTGCAACTGGGTAGGCAAGGATGTAGTTGTTCCTAGACCCGAAGAATCTATCACAACTTACAAGGAGCGGTATCTGAGTGTCTATACCTAACCCTCACGATAAGTCCTTTAGACCCTATCATCATTGCCTTTTTGCAAGAGGTACAATATCACTCTGGTCAAAATCCACCCATCATTTTGGAGGATCGTGATCCTCCTCCGAGTTGTTGTGAGTAAGATCGAGGGGAAATGTTTTACCCACGACCACCTTGTCGCCTCTACCGCCCCCGACTTTATCGTGGAGGCATGATCAAGCTCCATCGTTGATAACTAGGGATTTTGAACTACTATTTGCTTAGGTTTTGGGGGAAAATGCGTTAAAGTATTCCCCAAAACTAACTCAAGGTGCTTACTTGCAGGTTTTTGGTCAAAATGAGGCAAAAAGGCCAAACCAACTTAAAAAGGAGCCAATCTTGCACAAGGCATGAATTCAACTAGAGCGCTGACAACGCCAATATTACGCTGTAGCGAGAGCCCTTCAGTTGAGGCGAAAATCATGAAGGCGGACGCGGAAGTAGGTTTAGAGAGTTGGAAATTGAACTCATTATGGACCGCTGACAGCATCAGAAAAGCGTGGGTGCGATGGAAATTCCTCTGAGAGCGAAAGTGGAGGTTTTGAGAGTTAGCAATTTTGGGCCAAGCATAGAACGCAGTCAGTGCTAAATTTATGCTGCCGCATCATCTCCTACGCTGAGGCGTTCATAAATCCGCTGAGAGCAAAAATCAAAGTTTAGAGAGTCAGCAACTGAGCCAAAATGAAGGAACGCGGTCCGCGAACATTTTACGCGGCCGCAGGTAAAGCCTAATGCGAAGACGGTCAGAATTTCACTGGGAGCGGAATCAAGATTCAAAGAGGTTACATGAAGTACAATTTTGAAGAAGCGCGGTCCGCGCTCGTTATTGCGCGGTCGTGAAATTCATCCACTGAGGCGATCAATATTCCACTGACAGCGGAACCCCCGCAAGGGTACTTTTGTCCAGTAATTTCAGCTATGTATAAATAGTTCTTTTTCACATTTTAAGGTTATCTTTTGTTTGTAGTGAGCTCGTGAATAGCATCCTTTTTCCCTTTTGAGTAATGTTAGAGTAGCTTTAGCTTTTAATTTAGAATTTATCCTTGTATTTAACATTTATGTCTATTATTTCATCTATATCTTAAATTTCTACCTTGATTATGAGTAGCTAGACCCATTATCTAGGGTTGTGACTCAACCCTAATGTGGGTATTTAATGGGTATTTAATTTTAGGGATTGTTTGCTTATGGGTTTGTGATGTTTAGCTTGTTTCATGTTTTATCTATTGAATTGGTGGTTGCAAAGACTAATTCATGCCTTTTTGACTAGGGTTCTTCTTGAGAAAGAGGACCCAAGTCTAGGTAAAACAGGATAACAAGTAATTGGGGTGAATTCAAGAGATTGATAGCCCCAACTAAAAGGTTAAACCTAGAGATAGTAATACCCGACTTGAGGAAATTTCACTTGCACTGTTTGAACACCCAATTAGGCTTGAGAAAGCCAATTTGGGCAAAGTCACCCAAACTACCGAGAGGTATAGGGTGAGTAATTGAGTGTGAGGTTACATCATGATCCCAGATACAACAAGTTTGTCCTAAATTCTAGATCACATTAGATACTTGCCTAGGTGTTAGTCACTTCCCTAATGCCCTTTATAAATTGAGAAAACCCTTATAAAAACAATATACTTAGCTTCATTTTAGAAATCAATAAAAATACAATCAGAATAGAAACAAACCAACTTATGACTAGATGTTTAATTAAAGACAAAATACATAACTAGGTCGGATAGGAAACCAATTCCCATCTTATAACTCCCTATGGATATCGATCCCGATCATTCGGGTAAATGATACATCGACCCCTCCTCGCCATTTTATAGTGGTGCAGGGTTGGATCCGATCACTTTTTTGCTTCGTTGCCGGGGAGTTAAACGGTTTTGGCTATCTATCTGACTAGTTGTGTGTATTGTTTTTCTTTCCTTCCATTTTACTAACTTGTGTGTTAATTGCTTTAGGTACAAATGGTTGATCCTCTTGGAAATATTAAGGGGGATGAGGTAGAAGATAATTGCGATGATGAGGTGCATCTAGTACCTCAAGCACAAAGAAGAGGCCGCAAGGCCAATGACAATATTCCAGACCCTCCCCCGCCTCCTCCAAGAGCAGCTCCTCGGGTGCTTCCAAATGAAGGATGTGCTAGTGCGATTGTCCCACCCCGAATCCGGGCGGGCAATTTCCATATTACAAATCCGATGTTGACATTGTTGGAGAAGCGAGGGTATTTCACATGTGCTCCCTATAAGAATGCTTATAAACACCTAAAGGGATTTGTGGATACATGTTGGGGAAGCAAACAGACAAACATATCGGAGGATGTATTGAGGCTTAGAATGTTCCCTTTTTCACTTAGAGGGAAAGCCTTGGACTGGATCGAAAGACTCCCCAACCATTCTATATCTACGTGGGATGAGTTAGCGGACAAGTTTATAGCCAAGTTTTTCTCACCTGGACATATGGCAGCTTTGAGGGATGAAATCTTAGCATTCAAACAGGAACCGAATGAACCCCTCCATGAGATTTGGGAGAGATACAGAACGATGGTCAAGGAATGCCCCAATAATGACATGACATAAGCTATGACCTAACGGAAATTTTACCGGGGTATAAACACGACCAATTAATGTGTGGTGAACCAATTAGCTAGGGGAAATTTTATGAAGTTGTCTTATGATGAAGCATGTGATATTCTTGATGAAAAGATCAATATGAAAGATCCCATGGAAGCTATCATGTTGAACCACGAGGATGATATAAGGGATGGCTTGGTTGAATGTGCTAATGCATTACAAGGAATGGGTTCCTATTCCTATGGTCCCCGTAAGCTATCCTTGGACTTGGAAAATCAGAAGACTCCCCCGACAAAGCCCTCGATCGAGGAGCCACCAACCTTAGAGTTGAAGCCTCTCTCATCACTCCTCAGGTATGAATTCTTGGGTCCTTCTTCTACATTACCTGTTATTGTTTATGCTTGCTTAACCAAAGTGCAGGTAAAATCCACTCTTGAAGTGCTCCAAAGGAAAAAGAAATGAAATTGGATGGACCTTAGCTAATATTCGGGGCATAGGCCCCGTCCTTTTCATGCATTAAATTATTCTTGAAGATGATGCAAAACCGTCCATGGAACATCAATGTAGGTTGAACGAGGCAATGCAAGAGGTGGTCAAAAAGGAGATTATCAAATGGCTTGATGCAGGGGTTATCTATCCAATTTGAGACAGTGCATGGACCTCACAGGTGCAGTGTGTGCCAAAAAGAGGGTATGACCGTGGTGAAAAATGAAAAGAATGAGTTGATCCCTACTCGGAATGTAACTGGTTGGAGGGTATGTATGGACTACAGGAAGCTGAATAAGGTGACCCGAAAGGATCACTTTCCATTGCCATTTCTGAACCAGATGTTAGACAAACTTTCCGGGTGAGCCGCCTTCTATTGTTTCTTAGATGGGTACTCAGGGTACAATCAGATTCTTCTAGCCTCAGAAGATCAATAGAAAACTACTTTCACCTGCCCGTATGGGACCTTTGCATTCTCTAGGATGCCGTTTGAATTGTGTAATACACCCACTACATTTTAGCGGTGCATGATGGCCATATTTACAGACATAGTGAAGGACTTCCTTGAAGTATTTATGGATGAATTTAGTGTGGTTTGAGACTCATTTGAAGAATGTTTTCAAAATCTTGACAAGGCTCTAGCCCGATAGGAAGAGACAAATCTTGAGCTCAATTGGGAGAAATGCTACTTTATGGTCGATGAGGGCATTGTCCTCGCCCATAAAATCTCAAAAGATGGAATCGAAGTGGACAAGGCTATGATAGAAGTAATTTCAAAGTTACCTCCTCCAACTTCCGTCAAGGGAGTTAGAAGTTTTCTTGGGCATGCGGGATTTTACCAGAGGTTCATTAAAGACTTTTCCAAATGGGTGAATCCCCTATGCAAGATATTAGAGAAGGTTGCAAGGTTTGATTGCAAGGTTTGATTTCAATGATGAATGCATGAAGGCCTTTGAGCTCTTGAAGTATAAATTAACAACCACTCATATCATTACCGCTCCAAATTGGAGCTCACCCTTTGAGCATATGTGCGACGCAAGTGATGTTGTGGTAGGAGCGGTCTTGGGACAATGGGTGAACAAGATATTTCATCTGGTGTACTATGCGAGCAAAACTATGAACGATGCCCAGGTTAATTATACAGTGACAGAGAAGGAATTGTTAGCAATTGTGTTTGCAATGGAAAAATTTAGGCCTTATCTCATGGGCGTTAATGTGATTGTTCACACCGATCACACGACGCTCCTGTATTTGATGACAAAGAAGGACTCCAAAGCTAGACTGATGAGATGGGGTTTGTTGCTTCAAGAATTTGACCTCGAGATCATTGATAGGAAAAGTAGTGAAAATCAGGTTGCAGATCATTTGTCCGGGCTAGAAGAGCAAGGGAGGTCAAAAGATGGTTTTGAAATTAATGATGCTTTTCCGGATGAGAAACTCCTCTCGGTTTCTATGAATGATATGCCTTGGTTTGCGGATGTTTCCAATTTCATTATTACCGACATTGTCCCGTGTGAGCTCTCTTCTAACCAAAGGAAGAAACTCAAACGGGACAGTTTGTACTATTATTGGGATGAGCCCTACTTGTTTAAAATTTGCAATGATGGACTGATTCGTAGGTGCGTCCCAGAGGAGGAGCAAATGGGCATACTTGATTCTTGTCATTCCTCTCCCTAAGGTGGTCATCACGGTGGGGCAAAGACTGCTTCCAAAGTTCTAAGTTGTGGTTTTTATTGGCCAACCTTGTATAGAGATGCCAGTGAGCTTGTAAAGAGATATGATGAGTGTCAAAGAGCTGGAGGAATATCAAAGAAGGATGAAATTCCCTTCACAACTATTCTTGAAGTTGACATATTTGATGTGTAGGGCATAGACTTCATGGGCCCTTTTGTTAGTTTGTGTGGCAATACTAACATTCTTGTGGTGGTTGATTATGTGTAAAAGTGGGTTGAAGCCATGTCTTTTCCCAACAATGAAGCCCATAGTATAGTAGCTTTTCTCAAGAAGAACATTTTCACACGGTTTGGGACGTCTCGGACAATTATAAGTAATGGGGGTCTCGTTTCTGTAACAAGGCATTCGATACTTTGCTTGCTAAATGTGGTGTCAATCACAAGGTCTCTACCCCTTATAATACCCAAGCTAGTGGTCAAGTGGAGGTTTCAAATAGGGAAATCAAGAGCATCTTTTCCAAAACTGTTAATGCCAATAGAACAGATTGGTCAAGGAAGCTAGATGATGCGCTATGGGCTTATAGGACAACATTTAAGACTCCAATCGTTATGTCTCCTTACTGGTTGGTATTTGGAAAAGCGCGTCACTTTCTGGTTGAGTTGGAACATAAAGCATTGTGGGCCTTGAAGAGGTTAAATGTTGAGTGGGACATTGCAGCAAATCTCCGGGTATAACATCTCAATGAGCTTGACGAATTTTGGTTTCATGCATATTCAAGCTCATCATTGTACAAAGAGAAGATGAAATATTTGCATGATAAATATGTCAAAAGCAAAGAATTCAAAGAGGGTGATTAGGTCCTTCTCTTCGACTCCCGGTTGCGTTTGTTTTCCGGGCAAGCTAAAGTCCAAATGGAATGGTCCCTTCGAGGTAGTGTATGTAACATCTTTTGGTGCTCTTGACTTGAAGAACAAAAATGGTGAAATCTTCTGGGTTAATGGGCATTGTGTGAAGCATTACTTGGGAAAATTTGATGACAGCCATGTGGTGGCTTTGATAAAGTTTCAATGATGATAGTAACTTGGGTCGTGCCACGACGTTAAATCAGGCGCTTCTTGGGAGGCAACCCAAGTGATTTTTCCTTTCTTTTTCATTTTTCTTCTTAGATTAGGCTCTTATGAACTAAGTGGTTGTGAGATTTGTGTAGGACTTGTTTGATGCAGTGCATGACACATACTGGAGAAATTGGCTAAGTATGCACAGAACCGGTCACACTCCAAATTTTGCGGTCAGCGATTGAAATTACGCAGGGGCGGAATAGTGCAGTGGACGCGGACTTGTGAAACTCAAAAAATCAAATCTCTGAAGTTTGGTCCGCGTCCGCGGTTGAAATTTCACGGTCAGAGGCCACTGTTCTGCGGCCGCGGTTATTTTTCCACTATCAGCGGAAAGATCACACATGCAGCCCTTCATAAAGTTAAAAGCGCAGACCGTAGTGAAATTCCACGCCCGCATTAGGTAAGTCGGTGTGGGCCTAGGGTTTTAGTATAAATTGGGGTGCCCACCTCCTTTTACACTTTTCACACACTAGCATTTCACAGCACCCCTTTTCACTGTTCATCAGCAATCTTGTGCATCTAAGCCTCATATCATCTAACATGTTTAACTCATACATCAAATTTAGCTCCTGGTATGATCAAATTCTTAGCTTTAATTTTAGTTATTCCTCTTTTGTTTTCTTATTTTCTATTTCTTTTTTAGTTAGAGTTATTATAGACCTAGAATCCTAAACATGCTTAATTAGTGATAAAAATGAATGGGTTACTGTTTTTTTTATGCCTAATGGGGGTTGGGGTGTTCAACTTTTCTCTTTAATTGCCAAATTCTTTGATAAAGCATTAACCCTATCTAAGGCGCTTTTCCTCAGTGCCTGTTCCTTTTGAATTCTGCGATCGCGCCCTAAATTCCGCGGTCAGAGATGATGTGCTTTTGATTGAGTTTGAATTGGCATGTTTTACGTGGTCGCGGTGGAATTTCCGCCGTCAGCGTCCAGCTTTACGCGTCCGCGGTTATTTTTCCGCGGACAGCGAAAACTAGTATCAGAGAAGTGTCATAATGATTCCGCGGCCGCGTTCGTTTTTCAGCTCTCAGCGGTTGAGCTTATGCGGCCACGCCCAATTTTTCGCGGTGAGTGATGTTTAGAGACTAGGTAGTCTGATTCCCAGCCTCTCGTGTTCGCGCCCCATTTTTGTCACACCCCAAAAACCGAGGGACGCGATCGGCGCCTAACCGGATGAACCTAGCCAAGCGGACCTGGATTGCCTTTCCTACCCAATACATTACCCCGTGTTCATAATATACATTGTTCCGTATGAAGTAGCCAATTAAGATTCAAAGTACAATTTACAACATAATTTCATTTTCCTCTTTTAACTTTCAACAATTGATAATCCAAAACATACAAGTTACATACAACATTTCCTATGCGATCCACAATTACGAGTGAGTACTACTACCGCCCAAAATATATATATATACAACCCCCACAGTGTCTACGGAGCCTCTAAGAGTACTAAGAGTCTTACATAAACTTGCCGGCAACAAGGCCCCGGCTATACCTTTTACAACATAAGCAAAAGAGAATGATATAGTCCACACATGACACCGAGTGGAAATGGGGCTCACCAGAACTGCTGAAAAGATGGAGAGGAGAAACCGCTAACGGCAGGCTGAGCTACCTGCTATGGAACCACCTACATCCATATAAAAGATGTAGCCCCCCCGACAAAAGGGACGTTAGTACCATTGAATAGTACTAGTATGTATGAACAAACTTTACTCTAAGTAAAATCAAACAATACATAGATAGGAGACAGTTAAAGGAATCAACAAATAGTGCACAGATACAGAAAACAAACACAATTGAGAGTTTCACAGATTCTTATTTCAACACAATCATATTCCACCCTTATTCCTTCTCAACAATCCACCCTTATTCCTTCCTATTGCGGCGTGCAACCCGATCCCACAGGACAATCACATTTCAGCCTTATTACATTCTGTTGCGGCGCGCAACCATTCCATCCTTATTAGTTCTCATATCACCCTTATTCCTCCTGTTGCAGCGCGCAACCCGATCCCACCGTACAATCACATTTCATAGCAACAATAACAGCCCACAATTAAATCACAAGGATTCATATCATCAAGATTACAATTTCATAACAGCCAAACAATCATGTGTTCCTTTATCAACCATTAATTCAATCACAAAGACTTTCATCAACAAGAATTTAAATTCATTACATCCAACAAACCCGTATGAAATCAATCCACAATAAACCTTGCCAAATAATGAGTCATGTACAATATTTCCATGGTTATTTAGTTCGATTAAATCAACTCATAACTCTTTTTCATCACTTGTTACACAACCCTTAACACTTAGCTACATTCACACATTTGGGATCGTTACCATTCTTTCATACCAACATATTCAAGCATTTAACGACCTTGCACATGATAGAGTAATCACAAAGAAATCACCTTTCACAATTTCACTTAACATGGAAATCGACTAAGAAAATCAGAAAATGAAATCTTACACCTCAACATAGCCGGACAATCAATTCACATATACTCAGCAAGAAACTCATACCGAATGCTCGGAGACCAACAAGGTGACTCTACGAAGATTAAAGTTAGCCATACATACCTCGAGTCGAAATTCCCCTTTAATATCTATCACAATTCACCGAACCGTCTAGCACCGTCAATCTAGTTCACAATGCAACACATTTACCTTAGAATTAGGAATCTTGAATTCATTTGAGCATTTTATCAAACACCATGTGGTCCCTTAGCTTAACTAAACCCTTTTCGTGAAAGATTACTTTAACTAGCTTCCCTTATCTAGGTTATGGAAGATTATTCACATGCATGCAAGTCTTATCTCTTATTTTCACAATTAACCCATGTGTTCTACCCCTTTTTAGCTAAAACTGAGAATTAAAAGGAAATGGGGTGGGGACTTACCTCTTAGAGTGAAGAAGATGAAGATTACTCGATAATTTCCGGGCCTGAGTGATATTTGAAGAATCAATTTGGGGAAGATGAGGACTTCTCTCTCTAGAACCCACTCTCACTTCTCTCTATTTTTGTTCATATGGATGTTAAAATGAAGGGGAGGGGTGTTTTATTAAATTGGGGGTCGGGTGCAAAATTAGAAATTAAAAAGCCCCGAAGCAGGAAATGCGGTCAAGAATGCGAACGCATTCCTGCTATGCGGTCCGCATTCCTGTCGCATAGTTGGCCCTCAAATGGGCCAAAATGGGAGCCGGATTGCGGACCGCATAGCAGGAATGCGTTCGCATTCTTGCTATGCGGTCCGCATTCCTGTCGCATAGTTGGCCCTCAAATGGGCCAAAATGGGAGCCGGATTGCCCTGGTATGCGACCATTATGCGGTCAGCATACATGTTATGCGATCGCATAATGCGTCGCGTAACCTCCTCCGCAAAAATGGAGGTGCAAGGATACGACAGCTATGCGATCCGCATTCCCAAAATGCGATCGCATCTTGGGCCGCATAGCTGTCCTCAAATTGGACAGAAGGTTGTCCATGTATGCGACCACTATGCGATCTGGATACCTGATATGCGATTGTATAGTGGACCGCAAATCTGCGCAATTCTGGAAATTTTTATCTTTTAAGTCCCGGGGTACTTTTTACTTCAAAAAGGTCCGTTTTTAAGAGGTTCTACAGTTATAACAACACAAGGACCTATTCGGGCATTGTTTTAGAAATGAAATTTTACGGGTCTTTACAATTTCCGCTATCAGTGGTTGCCTGTCCGCTGCAGTGCTTCTTTTTCCGCTGACAGCGGTCCAATTGCTTTAACTTCTGCTTATATCCAATGCTTCACTGATTACCAAATTCTAATGAGCTTTTGTTGATTATGTTTGCAGATAATGGTTCAATATAGAGGTGGACAAGATAAACAACCCGGAAGGGATGAATCATCACGGGGTCGGGGATGAGGAAAATAACCAGATGCACCCCTAGCCCCTAGAAGGATAATTGGCAAAAAGCAGACTCTCCGGAGGCCCACTCTAGACACCTCACAAACAAGCGAGTATGTCCCCTCTCGGGAAATTTCGGAGGGGGAAATTGGCCAAGCTCAAGAAGAGGCACAGTCTCAACCCCGACACCTTGTAAATGAGTCAACTTTTGTATCCGACTCTTCGGACAGTTTGGGACTCAGTGATTCTCCACCTCCTCCAACCCCCAGTACAACATCTGCACCTGTACAGATCGATAGTGATGAAGATGCCCCGGATGACGAGAGGGGTGGTGACACTCAGACAAGGGGATTGGAGAGGTCTCGGAACATGGTAGTATGGCAAGACCAGTTTGTAAGTGAAAAGGCATATCATAAATTCAAAGAGTGGTGGCCTCTAAGGTCACTTACATTATAGAGAGACTTCATTGAGCGGGACCTTCTACCCTACAACCCAAATGTTAAAAGGAACTTCAACGAGAGAGTGGGGTGGAAGTTGTTCACCAGCAGCTTGCTAGAGGCCAATGAGTTTATGGTAAAAGAATTCTATGCCAATGTCGCCCATATAAAATAGGGCACATACCTTACCAAAGTCCGGAACAAGAAGATTCTATTCAATGGAATAGCTCGCAATGATTATGCAGGGTTCAATGATGAAGATGAGACCCTATATCTGGAGAAGGTGGAGCTGGATGAGTTAGCTCGCCCTTGGCTAGCCTCTGTGATTGTTGTTCCCGGGACTACTCCAGAGTTGCTGACAACAGGGGTACCTATCCTCAGGAACACTTTGAGTTTCGAGGCAAAGGGTTGGGCCACATTTGTATGCAGCAGGATCGACTCCACTACTCATGACAGTGACATGCCGGTTTCCCGAGCTCTTATTGTGGGGGGGATTATGGCGGATTCTTGATCAATGTCGGGAATATTATGGCCAGCGTGATCAACAAGACAATCAGAAAGGGTGAACATTCATATCCTTTCCCAAACCTCCTTACTATGTACTTCCAGGACCAGGGAGTAGAGGGAAGGGACTATGACACCAAGGTGAAGCCAAATATGCCATTTTCCTGGTACAACTTGAAAGCCCCGGACAACCCCAAGTCCAAGAGAAAAGCCACCACTACCACTGGCCAGTCTGAAGAGCCAGGGGTGGTGGCCACGGGTTCAGAGCCATCTATTGCTGAAGGGTCTTCAGCTGCCATGCCACATCCTACCTCCGGACCATCTACCTCCATTCCAACTTCAGTGCCTTCTTATTCAGCATACCCTCAGACTGCTCTGAGGGTAAACCAAACATCGGCCAGTATCAACAATTGGCTGCAGGTAGCTTCATCTAAGCTAACTACTCTATCCACTACCTTAGAAGCCCAGGCAACCCCAACCCAGATTCAGTTGCCTCCATTATTGGAGGAGAATTTGAAGAGTTTAGTTGAAAACCAGAAGAAGATTCTGGAGTCCATGGGAACACATGAGAAGGAAATCAAGTCCTTGGGAAAACAAGTAAAGAAGATGCGGAAGACCAAGGATGACGTGAACAAGGAGGTGGCCAAGCTCAGTACAGTGGGTGATATCCCTCTTGATCTACTCGTAGGAGAGCCTACCCCTGCAGCTTAGACAACGCACCCATCGTAGATGCCAGAGTAGGAGGCCACCAGGGAGATGCATCAGGCTAGTCCCAAGACCCAGTCGTTGACCCACCCAGTGACCCAGCTCATATGCAGACGGAGGCATCTTAGGGAGTTTTCTCTTACTCTCTACCCTTCCCCTATTCTTTTTTTCATTTAGCATTGAGGACAATGCTAATTTTTAATTGGGGGGTGGCTTATTTTGGTGATTTGGATATTTGGATGATGTTCGTCTGTAATAACTCCTGAGACTATTTTTCTTTCTGTTTCCTATTTTCCGTACTTTATTTTCATATGTTTTTATCTTTGGTATGTATATAAAGTTACCTTTCCATGTATATATTCATTCCCCTCTTATCATGTATATATTCATTCCCCTATTGTACATATTCATTTTACCTTCCGTAAACTTCTTTTATAATTTTCCTTAATAGTTTAGCTTTTCATTTCCTTTAGTAGCTTCTTTTTGAACTTATAGCTTCTTTTTACGTTTTCATGATCAATAAGCCTTTGGTTTTCTTAATGCCACAGCTCTTTCCAAGGGTGGAATTTGTGTGAACCGGGTGGCTCTTCCCTACGATAGAAGGCATGACGACCTTCTTAAGGGATTGAATCTGTTTTTGTTTTTTGTTTTTGTTTTTTTTTTTACATGGTATTAATGAATAAATGTAACTCAAGTAAGCTTCACTTGGCACCAGCATATTTACCTTTGACCTCATGGTTAGAGACAAGTTGTAGATGAGACTAGCTCTAGTTGTGACCCTTAGAATCTTGAGTTGTCTAAAACTGTCATCAAGTGGTGTTTGTAGCCATAAGTGAGTTTTCAATCTAATCTAAGGTTGTTGTGGGCCCTCAACTCTATTCTCTTTAACAATCATGTGGCTTGAGAGGTGAGGTTTCGAATTGCAATCCCAAGTGTCGTGCCAACAAGTCTAGAACTTGCCCCGAATGTTTTTCTAGGCGAAATTCTAAGTGTAGCTCGACTTGAGAAGTAATTATAGGCTCTCCTTGGTCCCATTTGAATATGAAGACTTCCACAACCTACCATTATAATATCCTTAGTCAACCCCTTTGAGCCTAAGCCTTTTCGTTCAATAACCACATTACAAGCCTTCATCCGTTTTATAATGACCCTCCCTTGGCAGCCAATCTTTCCTTAGCATTCATGATGAACAATAGTCAAAAACATAAGTTTGGGGGAGAGACAAGGAAGTTCAAAATGATAAAAGAAACATGTCAAAAAGAAAAGTAAAGGTTGAAAGGATTCAATGAAACAATATTGAAAAGCTTGGAATGATGAGAAAAGGAGAAAAATGAGCGTCAAATAGAAGAAAGAGCAAAAATGAGTCTCTCTAGTTCCCCCAAGGAAGAAGAAAATGACTCAAAGAGTCAAGAAAAAACATGAGCCGAATTGTGAAAATTGAGTGCTTGAGGAAAAATGACACATTTATAGTTCATTATGTCTGAATTCGATCCAAAAAGCCTTCATTACATCTCGTTAAATCCCTATAGGATTTCAAGTTGAGTGAGCTTACACTAGTGGTGATTTACATGAGGGGCAAGAATATGGTACTTAGACTCGGACTTGTGGAATTCTTTTGAGAGTGATGAGCGCACTTCTTAATAATCCCAGTTTTGAGCGTAAATTCTATAAGGTAAGATGAGCTCATGGAGAGTAGAGGAGAAAGAGACTGGGATCCATAGCGACCTATGTGAAAGAGCGAATCTCTTTGATGAATTGAGTCAACTTTCGAAGCGTTTGTGTCACATTAGATATATGGAACTCATAAAGTCATTGCATAATGTTGTCAATAATGCATTTGTGTTGAGGGTAATTGTTAGTCACAATTGAAACTTGATGAAGTTACTTTAGGACAACTGAAATTTTACTTTCTTTTTTCTTGTGGATGTGGGAATTACCTTGTTTGCTTGAGGACAAGAAAAGCTTAAGTTTGGGGGAGTTGATAACTAGGGATTTTGACCTACTATTTACTCTATTTTGCTTAGGTTTTGGGGAAAAAATGCGTTAAGGTATTCCCGAAAGCTAACTCAAGGTGCTTACTTGCAGGTTTTTTGTCAAAATGAGGCAAAGAGGCCAAAACAACTTTAAAAGGAGTCAATCTTGCACAAGGCATGAACTCAACTGGAGCGCTGACAACGCCAATATTAAGTTGTAGCGAGAGCCCTTCCGCTGAGGCGGAATACTGAGGGCGGGCGCAGAAGCAGGTTTAGAGAGTTGGAAATTAGACTCATTATGGACCGCTGATAGCGTCACAAAAGCACGACCGCGGCGAAAATTCCGCTGAGAGCGGAAGTGGAGTTTCAGAGAGTTAGCAATTTTGGGCCAAGCATAGAACGCGGTCAGCGCTAAATTTACATGTCCGCGTCATCTCCTACGTTGAGGAGTTCATAAATCCGATGAGAGCGAAATCAATGTTTAGAAAGTCTGCAACTGAGCCAAAATGAAGGAACGCGGTCCGCGAACATTTTACGCGACCGCGAATAAATCCTAACGCGGAGGCGGTCAGAATTTCGTGGGGAACGGAATCCAGACTCAGAGGTTACATGAAGTCCAATTTTGAAGAAGGGCGGTTCGTGCTCGTTATTGCATGGCCGCGAAAGTCAATCCGCTGAGGCGCTCAATATTCTGCTGACAGCGGAACCTCCGCAAGGGTATTTGTATCCAGTAATTTTAGTTGTGTATAAATAGTTCTTTTTCACATTTTTAGGTTATCTTTTGTTATTAGTGAGCTCGTGAACAGCAACCCTTTTCCCTTTTGAGTAATCTTAGAGTAGCTTTAGCTTATAGTCTTAGAATCTATCCTTGTATTTAACATTTATGGTTATTATTTCATCTACATCTTTAATTTCTACCTTGATTATGGGTAGCTAGACCCATTAGCTAGGGTTGTGACCCAACCCTAGTGTGGGTATTTAATGGGTCTTTAATTTTAGGGCTTGTTTGTTTATGGGTTAGTGATGTTTATCTTGTTTCATGCTTTATCTATTGAATTGGTGGTTGCAAACACTAATTCATGCCTTTTTGAATAGGGTTCTTCTTGAGAAAGAGGACCTAAGTCTAGATAAATAGGCTAACAAGGAATTGAGGTGAATTCAAGAGATTGATAGCCCCAATTAAAGGATTAAACCTAGAGATAGTAATACCCGAGTTGAGCCAATTTCTCTTGCACTGTTTGAACACCCAATTAGGCTTGAGAAAGCCAATTCGGGCAAAGTCGCCCAAACTACCGAGAGGTATAGGGTGAGTAATTGACTGTGAGGTTACATCACGAACCCAGATACAACAAGTTTGTCCTAAATTCTAGATCTCATTAGATACTCGCCTAGGTGCAAGTCACTTCCCTAGTTCCCTTTATAAATTGAGAAAACCCTTACAAAAATAATATACTTAGCCTCTTTATAGAAATCAATAGCAATACAATTAGAATAGAAACAAACCAACTTATGACTAAAAGTATAATTAAAGACAAAATACATAACTAGGTCGAATAGGAACCCAATTCCCATCTTATAACTCATGTGGATATCGATCCCGATCCTTCGGGTAAAAGCTACATCGACCCCTCTCGCCATTCTATAGTGGTGCAGGGTTGGAGATGATCAATCGCCGATCTACGAAACCCCAATTCTCGAGTATAGACGAAACTCGAGACCTAGGTTGGATGGGAAGATTTTTCCGAATAAAGACTTCGGATCTAATTACTGTCGAAGACATGCCATTCCCCGAAAAGTGGAACATGAAACGTAAGTACCGTTCTGTCTTTGAATATTCATTTTTGTCATCTTACTTCTTGTCTTACCCTCATCTAAATTTTTGTGTTGTAGTTGTGGCCGTTGTGCCAGAGGTGATCCCCGACATGAGGCAATGGGTCGAGGGGTTGGTGTCACAAAAAACTTATTCCGAGCGAGCTTGGATAGAGTTATCAAGGGCAAATGGGAGGCTAGTAACCATGGTAATCTTTGTTCCTTTCCAAGGTTTCCATTTAGTTTTTGTTATTTGTACTTACTCATCTTTTCGATTTTTTAGGCCTCGGGAAGGACGTGCCAATGAGGCCCCCCTTTGCTGAAGAAGAGGCACTCTTTTTCCCGTCTACCCCGAAGCAGGGAAAAGAGAAGAAAACAAAATGAGGCTCTGAGTTCCTCAAGACCGGAAAAGAAAAGGCCGACAGGAGGCCCCATAAGCCTAAGGGGGATGTTATCCATGTAACTCTGGAGTCCGCCCACCAGATATTGGATGAAACCAAGGGTGAAGACGAAGAAGAAGACTCTGGGTTGGTGCCTCGTGTGTGAGATGGCACTGAGTTTCAAAGAACCATTGAACAGGAGGGAGACGTAGTTTCTTCGCCCCGATCCGATGAGCCTGAGCCGGAAAGAGTTGAAGATGCCTCATCTCGAGGTGGGGAGGCCACCGAGGAGGTGGTCGAGGCTAGTATAGAGACCGAGCTTGAGGCTCCCCGAAATGAAAATGATGCCTCTAAAGACCCACTTGGGGCAATAGTGATCAGGGACTCCTCCTAATTCCCTCCAGTTCCAGATTCAATGATGCGTGACGCCCATGGAGGGGAAGATTTTTTCCGTGGCATTTCGCTGATGTGGAAGATATCACCAGTTTGGGTGATTTGAACATACCAATGAAGAGCTCGAATGAGGCTTCCTCGAGCTATACACCGACTAACCAATTTCCGGCTCCAAGTGTTGACCCTAATCGAAAGAGACCTCTTATCATCTTGATCCCGGAAGATACACAAGTTTTATATGCCCCCATAGGGGTGGAAAGTTACCTTCGATGCTTGGTTATTGAGGAGGACCAAGCCAAAATGAATGCAGTGGATGTTGCCTGCTTGTTCAACCAGGCCCTGCATGCTCTGAATCAGGTAAGTTCAAGGACCATTGTCTTTTCATAAATTTTGACTTGTGGATATATCTAATATTTCTTCCTTTATTGCAGGCTTCGGTATTGCACCACGATGCCTTATTCGAGTACGAGTGGAATGCAAGGTCACGGTTCAGGGTCTCACCGAGAAGTGCAACACTTACAAGATTCTCAGTGAGAAGCTTTAGGTGAACCTGGTGGAGGCTCGAAACGCGCATGAGGAGATAGCCGAGTAGGTATTTCAAATTCTTCATGATAGTGAGGATGAGTCGGAGATAACGACAAACAATCCTATTTTGCAGGCTCGATAGAGGCTCGAACGGATCAAAGGCTTTCAAGGGCATTTAGACGAAGTGCGAGCTGAAGCCGAACGGTTCAAGGGATGTATAGACATCTTGGCTGCACAAAAAGAGACCGTTCAAGCTGAGATGGATTCCGCCAAGTCATAGCTTTGATATGCAAGGGACAATGCCTCGATCCAGGCAAAAACGTTCGAGGAGCTCAAATCCAATTTAGCCAATCTGGCCAAGGAGCTCGAGGTTTCTAGATCCGAAGTGGACGCTGCCAACCAAGCATTAAATTGGGGTGTATTGGGACCAATTCTACGAGCTTCTAGAATAGAATGGGATCTTCATAAAGTTGATCATTTAAGTCTTACGACAAATTTGATTGGTAGGTTCAATGGCAACGAGAAGGGGATTCATTAGCTCGTTATTTAGTACGAATCGGTGAAATGACAGAATCCATAAAGATTATTCAACAGGATCTGGAAGGAATTCTAAGAGGGCCTTACAAAAATTTAGAAATCCGACGTTTTGACAGATCAAAAGATCCTGAATGTAATGATTTTGAATATCGGTTTATTAGTAAAAAACCTTCTCCAACTTTTGAATTTTCGAAACAAGAACTTTATGTGAGAGTTGAAGCCCCAAAAGGAGAATTGGGAATTTTCTCATAGGAGATCAGAACGTTTTTCCTTGGAGATGGAAAATTGCCAGGCCCAGGCTACTGTGGATCAATACAAAGTCGATGCCGAAGCCACCCTCAATCAGACTAGGGGCATGGTTGATCATTCGAAGTAGAAGGCTCGAAGGGAGGTTCTCGAGAGGGTCCTTGCTCAAAGTGTTGACATATCTGCTAAACTCGAGGTCGCCAAGGCTGAGGAAGCAAAGGCTTGGAAGTTAGCATTTCCTTATGAGGATTCCGAGGATGAGGGCGAATATGACGGAGAAGACTTTGAAGGAGAAGAAACTGCTCCCGAAGAAGGCTAGGCCTTTATGATTAGTAGTGTTTCTTTTTAAGGGTTTCTTGGCCTTTGTAAAGAGTTTTTGATCGGTCCATGTGGCCTTTATGAGAAAACTTTGATATATAAAAAATTTCCTTTCCTTCTTGAATCTGTCGTCTTTTCCCTTGTTTTGTCTTTAATTTTTGTTTTATTGATGCCTTATGAGAGTGTATTCATAGTTTCGAGTTCTAGGCAATTTTGGATCGAAACCAAACTATTGTCGAGTGAGTGCTTCCTCGAAGTCGAAGTAGGGTAACCCTTAGGTTTTAATTGTGTGAGGATGATTCCTCGAACTCAAAAAAAGATGGCCCTTAGGCTTTTGTATTAGGCTGATGTGGTCTTTGTAAAAACGGACTGACTTTTTTCCCTTTTCGGCTTAAAAAGCTTATTGTTAGTTATACAAAATTTGTTATGCCTTAGCATGAAATAAGGAATTGTTCGAGAGTTCGAACAATTTTATACCCTTTAGGGTTCTCGAGGCTTGATATTTTCGAAGCCCTTTATGATTTTTCCAAGGGTAGCCTTTTTAACCGGCTTTTGAAAATATTTGAAGGCCTGTTTTATTACGGAACTCAGGACGTCACCGAACCGTGTTAATTTGGTTGTAGCCTTTAGTTTGGGATTTTCCTCTTTGTCTTGTTTTCATGCTACGCTTCATACTTATTCGAAGTGTTAGTCCCTGAGTGGGGTGGATGGGGTCTATAAAAATCGAGGGTTGCCTTTTTTAGGTCTTATAATCTCGATATTCCACGTCAGTTCCCGAGTAACTGTACGAATTTCGGTTGCGATCGTCCCTTAAGCATGTTTACACAATAGATCGAGTATGAAATTGCAAAGTAGAAAATATTATTGGCAAGGAAAAATACTTCTTTCAGTAGATGATTATACATGCGTACATGATTGATGTTAGGGCTCGAGTAACCTATATGGACACAGTTCATTCGACCATTTGGCCCTTACAAAATTTACCTATCGAGACCCCACAGTTATGAAGTGATTTCCTTGCAACAAAGTTGACATTCGAGGGTAATGCCCCCAAGTATTCGAGGTTAATTATAAATAAGCCTCAGATGTTGTCGAATTTTTCTAAGTTATCACGATCAATGGTTGGCTCGTTAAAAGCCTCGTCGAAAAACCCAATTGGGACAAAATCGGTCTAAGGGAAAAAGAGTGCAACGCGTGCTTTCAAACCTAAAGACTTCGTGCTGAAATATCCATCGTCGCTTCTAATCGAACACCTGCAATTGGTTAGCTTAAAATATAAATGAAAATGGAGGAGGTCGTACCTTAGCAGTAGTATCGCTTTAGTAGTGATATGTTCCAATTGTTTGGCAGTTGCTCGTCGTTCATCATGTTAAGCTTGTAGGATCCCTTTCCAATAATATCGAGTACCTGATATAGTCCGTCCTAGTTTGGACCCAGTTTTCCTTCATTCGGGTTTCGAGTGTTGAGGGTGACTTTTCTTAGTACCAAGTCCCTATTTTAAAGTGTCGAAGATTGGTTCTTCGGTTGTAGGACCTTTCAATTCGTTGTTTTTGTGTGGCCAATCGAACAAGGGCGGCCTCGTGTTTTTCATCAACCAATTCTAGGCTCGTGTTCATAGCCTCGTTGTTTGATTCTTCTATTGCATATCGGAACCTGAGGCTAGGTTCCCCAACCTCGACCAGGATAAGAGCTTCGGCACCATAGACCAAAGAGAACGGTGTTTCCCCCGAACTGGAATTTGACGTTGTACGATACGCCTAAAGAACCTCACGCAATATTTCTCTCCATTTTCCCTTTGGGTCGGTCAATCTTTTCTTAAGATTTTGAATGATGGTTTTGTTGGTCGATTCGGCTTATCCGTTCCCGCTAGGATGGTAAGGAGATGATAGAATCCTTTTGATCTTGTGATCCTCGAGAAATTTAGATACTTTTTCATCGATGAAATGCTTTCCGTTGTTGCACACAATCTCGACAAGCATCCCGAATGGATATATAATGTGGTCCCAAATAAAGTCTATGACTTTTTTTTCTCTGACTTTATCGAAAGCCTGTGCTTTAACCCACTTAGAGAAATAATCAGTCATAAATAAAATTAACTGAGATTTACCTGGGTCCGAAGGTAGAGGGTCGACGATGTCCATTCCCCATTACATGAATGGTGATGAGATAAGACCGAGTGGAGCTACTCCCCGGGCTGGTAAATCATCGGTGCATACCTCTGACATTTGCCGCACTTTTGAACTAACTCTTTTGTATCCTTTTCCATATCGGCCCAATAGTAACCTCCTCTAATGACTTTGTGAACCAGTGATTCAGCACCGGAGTGGTTCCCACAAGTGCCTTCATGAATTTCCCGTAGGACATAGTCGGTGTCTCTTGGTCCCAAACATATCACCAATGGCCCATCGAACGTCCTCATGGATAGCGTTCCATCTTCGACCAAAGTGAACGGTGTTGCCTTCATACCTAGAGTCCTCAATTTCTTCGGATCTGATAGGAGCTTCCCGCTCTTTAAATATTCAATGTACTTGTTTCTCCAATCCCAAGTCAAACTTGTACAGTTTATTTCGGTGTGGCCTTATTCGATTACTGATCTCGAGAGTTGTACGACAGTCCCGGAGTTAAGATCGTCATCTTCGACCGATGATCCCAAGTTTGCAAGGGCATCAGTCTCGTTGTTTTGCTCTCAAGGTATGTGTTGTAAGGTCCACTCCTTAAGCCGATGTAAAGTTACCTGTAGCTTGTCCAAGTACCTCTGCATTCGATCTTCTCAGACCTTGAAGGTTCTGTTGACTTGGTTTACCACAAGTAGGGAATCACATTTGGCCTCGATGGTCTCTCCTCCCAAGCCTTTAGCAAGCTCGTGAACTGCAATCATGGCCTCATACTCGGACTCATTGTTAGTTAACTTCGAAGTTTTGATAGATTGTCTAATTATGTTACCCGTGGGTGGCTTCAAAACGATGCCCAACCCGGACCCTTTCACGTTTGAAGCACCGTCCGTGAAGAGGGTCCACACTCCCGATGATGTACCCAATTTTAATAGTAGTTCCTTTTCGACCTCGGGTACAACGGCTGGCGTAAAGTCAGGCACGAAGTCTGCCAAGATTTGGGACTTGATGGTTGTTAAGGTTTTATACTCAATATCGTACCCGCTGAGTTCCACGGCCCATTTGGCCAATCGCCACGAAAGTTTGGGTCTATGTAAAATATTACGAAGGGGATAGGTAGTCACAACACAAATTGGGTGACATTGGAAATATGGTTTTAATTTCCTAGAGGTGCTTATTAAAGCAAGCACTAATTTCTCTAAGCGTGGATATTGGGTCTCAGCCTCACCTAAGGACCGACTAACATAATAAATAGGGAATTGCGTACCTTGCTCTTCTCGAACTAGGACCCCACTTACTGCTATTTCTGAGACCGCCAAGTATAAGTAGAGTTTATCGTCCTCTTTCGGGGTGTGAAGTAGTGGAGGGCTTCACATGTATTGTTTTAGTTCTTCTAAGGATTGTTGGCATTCCGGGGTCCATGCAAAATTGCTCGTCTTCTTAAGTAGTGAGAAGAACCGGTGACTCCTATCTGAGGACCTTGAGATGAATCGTCTTTGGGCGGCTATGCGCCCGGTCAACCTCTGTACGGCCTTCACATTATCTACGACTTTAATATCCTGAATAGCTTTGATTTTTTCGGGGTTGATCTCGATCCCTCAATTGGACACCATGAAGCCGAGAAACTTGCTCGAGCCGACCCCGAATGCACACTTTTCTAGGTTGAGTTTCATGATTTACCTCTTTAGTATATCCAAAAGTCTCCTGCAAATGTTTCAAATGGTCCTCTGCTCGCAGGGACTTAACTAGCATGTATATATACTTCCATAGATTTCCTTATTTGTTCTTCGAATATTCGATTTACTAGGCGTTGATAAGTTGCACCAGCATTTTTTAGTCAAATGGCATTACGTTATAACAATAGGTGCCGTATTTCGTGATAAACGAAGATTTTTCCTGGTCCTCTGGGTTCATCTGTATTTGATTGTACCCAGAGTAGGCATCGAGAATACTGAGAATCTCGTGGCTGGCTGTGGCACCGATCATGCGATCAATGTTAGGCAAAGGAAAAGAATCCTTAAGGCAGGCCTTGTTCAATTCCTTATAGTCTATGCACATTCTAAGTTTATTTCCCTTCTTAGGGACCACCTCTACGTTTTCTAACCACTCGATATTTTACTTCTCGAATGGACCCTATTTTGAGAAGTTTGGTTACCCCGTCCTTGATGAATGCATGCTTAACCTCGGACTGGGGCCTTCTCTTTTGCTTTACTGGATGGAACTTTGGGTCCAAGCTTAACCGATGGGTAGTGATCTCTGGTGGGTTACCTATTGTATCGAGATGGGACCAACCAAAACAATCTATGTTATCTAAAAAGAATCAAATAAGTTTTTTCCTGAGCTCAAGAGTTAACCCCGTGCTCAGGTATACTTTTCGATCGGGTAGATACTCGATCAGTATGACTTTTTCCAGCTCTTCGACCGCCGACTTTGTTGTGTCAAAATCATCAGGGATTATGAAGGTTTGAGGTATCATATAATCTTCAGCCTCGAAACTTTCCTGCTCCTCCGATCGGTCTGAGGCTGATGACTGTGATTGCTATTTGACTTCCTGCTTTACTTCATCGATTGCAAACATTTCTTTGGAGGCGGGTTGTTCACCGTACACTGTTTTGATTCCCTCTAATATTGGGAACTTCAGTACTTGATGAAGCGTCGAGGGAACTACCCTCATGTTATGGATCCAAGGCCTTCCGAGCAATGCGTTGTACCTCATGTCACCTTCAATAGCATGGAACTTTGTTTCTTGGATGGTACCTGCCATATTTACTTGCAAAATTATTTCCCATTTGGTGGTTTCACTCACAATGTTAAAGCCATTAAGTACTCGAGCCGCGGGCACAAGTTGATCTTTGAGGTCGCGTTGCTCTACGACCCTTGATCGAATAATGTTTGATGAGCTACCTGGATCAATCAGCACACGTTTAACTTGAATTTTATTCATAAGGATAGATATTACCAGTGCATCGTGTGAATGTTTCCCATGTGATCATCACGTTGGTGTGTTTAAATACCGGTCCTTGAGGAACATAGACTCCTCCAACGACCATGTGAATCACATGATATGGCTCTTCCTGCTCGTTTTGTCTGGTTGAATCCCTATTTTTGAAGTGGTTCTTGGCTTGATCACTTAACAATTTCCGAGTGTGCCCCTCGTTGAATAGTCGGGCTACTTCCTCTCCTAGTTGTCTGCAATCTTCTGTTTTATGGCCATGATACTTGCATATTTTGTTTAGGTTTCTCTAGGTCGGATCGGTCTGCAAAGGTCGAGGCCACCTGGTATCTTTGATACGCCAATGACCGATACTATGGCGGAAGCATCTATGCTGAAGTTATATTCTGACAATCGAGGTGCTTCTTTGGACCCGGTATCCCTATCAAAACCACTCTTGTTCATGAGCCCTCGGGAGCTCTATCCCGATCATTCCTTATATCATTTCGAACGGGGTTGTGTCCAAGCCCGTTATTTCTTCGATCTCCACCGTATGGCTGATATCGGTCTCTGTTCGATCGTGGTTCCCGGTCAACATCCCTTTTAACTCTGTCCACGGGCATGTTAGGATAAAATAGAACCGATTGGAGCCCTCGTTCGGTCATCTTCGACCCTAATCTTTGACTGATATCGATTATGTACATTGGACCAAGTGACAGCTGGATATTCGATCAAATTCTGCTTTAGTTGTTGCGAAGCTACGGAACTCTGTTTGTTTAGACCTTGAGTGAAGGCTTGAACAGCCCAATCGTTGGTGACCAGTGGCAAATCCATTTGTTCCATTTAAAATCAAGATACGAATTCTCTGAGCATCTCATTGTATTTTTGGCTTACCTTGAATAATTCCGACTTTCTATTTGCAACCATAATGGCTCCAGTGTGCACCTTTACAAAGGAATCTGCAAACATCGCAAACGAATCAATCGAGTTAAGTGGTAAATTATGATACCATATCATAGCACCCTTTGATAGAGTTTCTCCGAATTTCTTCAGCAACACGGATTTAATATCATCATCCTCCAAGTCATTTCCCTTAATGGCGCACTTATAGGAGGTGACGTGCTCATTTGGATATGTCGCCCCGTTATACTTCGGAATCTCGAGCATACGGAACTTATTTGGGATTGGCTTCGGAGCCGCACTTGGGGGGAAAGGTTTTTGGACAAATTTTTTGGAATCAAGTCCTTTCAATACTGGTGGTGCCCCCAGGATTTGGTCGGCCTTGGAATTGTAAGTTTTCACCTTATTATCATTTTCCTTGATCTTCTTTTCCCCTATCTCGATCTACTTCGTCAGTTCCTCGAGCATTTTACGATCGCGGGATTAGTCTCTGATTCCCCTTCACTCGATCTCTCTGGAACCAGTTCGGCTCTATGAACAACTTTTAGTGATGGATCGAGCTCGATCATTCTTGGTGCACGACTCTGATTTTGGAGTTGCGTTATTGTGGCTTGTTGAGTCTACAACATCTCGAATATCATTCGAAGGCTAATTCCGCCTTCTTCACCGCTCTATGTGTTTTGATCGGTTGTTCGAGCGTCTCTGCAGGCGCTATTTTCAAGGTCGACGCCAAAATTCCCATTAATGGCAATATAGAAGCTGACATCGACTGGGTCTATGGCCGGTGGTCCATCGGGGTTGACTGGAGGTACTCCGTTTCTCGAGCGGCTATGTTTTCGTTCTCTCCATGAAGACCAATGTTGTTGTCTGTGTGAGTGGGTGCTACTTGAGAGTTTGACATGTTGATTCCTGAAATCAAAGATGCTTACGAGAACAAGCGTAAAGCAATACGTGTTATGAGAATTAATACCAGTCAATCACTATTATCCTTAGCCCCACGGTAGGCGTCGAACTGTTTACCCTTAAAATTAGATAACAATTAAACTTATAAGTGGTTTTAAGGATATGTAATTTCATTAGAACCAATTGATAAATATGATGATTAATAGTAGATATAAACAACAAAGTAAAGCAAACCAGCATCGAAATACAATTCAGCCCTCGAGCTAGGTTGCCCTCAAACTGAGTGAGTAAGAGTAGTGTTAGGAAATCAACTGATGAACAAGAGAGTAATAAGAGAAAAGATTATTGTATTTCTTTGATATGCGTGTATGTAATATGATTACAAAATGAATAGAACCCTCTTTATATAGTAGAGGAATTCTATCTATAGTACAATTCTAATTACAGAAGTAGATCCCACGATTAGCTAAACAACCGCCCTTGATTTGATCTGTTTCGAGATTTCCCCCATGATCTTCGACCAGTCACGGATACCTCGTCTTTATTTTATTATGTTATCTTCGGTCTTGCTTGATGTTTGTCCCATTCGTCCTCGATCATTACTGGTTTCGATCTTGCTAGGTACTGATAACAGGCTAAATTCACATAGTTTAGCGTATGTTTATGCTCTAACTTAATGATGTTTCATTGTCTTAACGATTATTAAATGATGATAAATTGGCTCTAATTGTGATTTTTGCATTTCACAGGAGTACAATGCACTATTGAGGACTTAGGATGGTGATTTGCGCGAAAGTGAAGAAGAACAGACCCATGGGATAATTTATGGAGGACTTGAGGATGAATACGCTTGAGACAGAAGGAAACCTCATTAGCGCGGGCATTAGCGCGAGTGTAGCGCGCCCGCGCGAGTGTAGGCAAAAAGTGCTTGGGCCAATTAGATTTTTCAGTGGTGTTCATTCTTTTATGCTTCGCACCATCTTCCTATTTCGCTGATTCCACTCAAAAACTAGACCACTACCCCACACTTAGACTTTTACATGTTCTCAATAATTCAAGTGCTTATAGGAGGTATAAGGTTCAAACAGTCAGGCTATTCAAACAATTGGGTATGGTTTGTAATGTGGTTGCCAACAAAACAGGCTTATAAGCTCAAAGGGGTTAACTATGGTGAATTGCAATAAGGTGGATACATATTTATGTATGTCTTAACAAAGAAATGCCTATATCACTTCTAAGACTGAACAAACTACTATTTCGCTTAGCACACACACGGGGCAAGTTCTAGGTATCAAATATGGACATAGAGTACAATGTAAAATACCTTACACACACACATGGCACATAATTCACTCCAAATTGGTTCCTCAAGACACTCCATTGAGCATTCAAGTTTGTTACAATATGCAAAATTAAGGCATTCTACAAGAGCCAACCAATGAGCCTAAGCGTCACACTCTAGGATCATTGGTGTTCGGTTGTAACACACTAAGGGATGCATTTTATCGTTCATACCCTTGCCCAAAAGAGTCCTAACAACTAGAGGAAAAAAAAAACTAACTATACCCATTCAAGCTAAACCATTGGAAAAGAATCGTGACACAAAGAAAAACCAAGGGGGAATTGCTACACTACCTAAAAAGAGAAAATCATTTTTTAGACTTAAATCCCTCAAGAAAATTGTCTAATAGATCTATCGTCGGGAAAAGTCCAATCTTGTCTATTTAAAAAAAAAATTCAATTAAGCTAACACAACTAAAATACCATAAAACGTCACACAGACAATCTCTTCACCCCACACTTACATTTGTGCATTGTCCCCAATGCACACCCATACATACAAAAGGGTAAAAGAAACTCCCTGGTAGGCCAAAGGCCGAAGCACTAGCATCTCATGGGGTACTCAGACTTCTCCCAGGCCTGGTCCTTCGTGTGGGTACCTCACACTTAGCTCCAACCAATGGTTTTCTATTGGATCCTTCCAATAGCTTTGCTTTCCATGCTCCTAAGAAAATCAAAAAATTGACACTACAAAAATAAAACAATTAGAAAACAAACAAGAAAATAAAATAAAATAAAATAAAATAAAGCAGTAAAACTGGGTTGCCTCCCAACAAGCGATTATTTAACGTCGCGGCACGACGTGAATCACTTTTTGCCTCCACCTTGAACTTATGAATTGAGCCCCCAATCTGGCTTCAAGTTTTCGGTTATGCTCCAAGGGTGGTGGAACAAATCTAATTGGCCCAAGCAACTATTGTACTATTTTACAATCCTTGGCCTTTAGATGAGGTATGTAGTCCTGTCTTTATGGAAAGAATTATTCCAGAATGCAGGCATCTTGTTCCTCATTACTTGACTCCTCAAGTGGCTTGGATGACTCTACTTTCATATCATCATCCAAACACAATGTGGAAAAATGCTTGGAGTGTGTACCAATGCGCTCAACTACATAAACTTTAGTATTGTCAACATCCTCAACACTAATAACACTAGAGTCAACTAAATACGTATCATCAATGTCCTTGGTTAACTCTAGTATCCTTCTACAACATTGACATCCCCAAAATCTAGTTTGATTGATTGTTGGTGTTCTACTCTGGCCTTCTCCACTAGCACCTCCTCACATTTATTTAACTCCTAAATCTTGGTTGGAGGAGTTTTTCTTCCCTCTAAGTGCAAAGGCTCAAATTCGAGCTCCCTTTTCCAAAAGCCTTGGCCTTCAAGAGCAAGTACCCACTCTGCCAAGTCTTCTCCATTAGCTTAATCTAGGTTGATGAGACAAGCTGATAGAGGATCCTCAATGTTTGACTCCGAAAATAGTCTCTTGTTCTGCAACAAGTGCATCATGTTGTTCATGATCTGAAAAGATTCAGCCTGTATTTGTGGGACTACTATTGTCGTGGCCAAATTCTCCGTTGTGGGTTGTGCCCAGTCATATAAAAGAAGAACCAAGTTAGCAAACGTTAAAATTCCAATGTATAGATTGAAAATTGACTACACTTAAGAATTTTGTATTTCTTCCAACTCTAATTGATAACACCGTTAATTCCCCGGCAACGGCGCCAAAATTTGATCACGCTCAACTATGTCTATTAAAAGACTAAGCGGGCGTTGCAAATATAATCTGAGTATTTTACCCAGAGTGAATCCCACAGGGAACTAACATATCAAATGTTGTTGTTAGATTACTAGATTCTCAATAATCAACTTTCTCAAAAGTTATGAATATCACTTGGTGGTATTTTTACTACTACAGCTGAACAAAAATAATAAACTAAAGATTAACTAACAATGAGATGTAAACAATTGTAATAAAGGTCTAAGGTTATGGTTTTCCCCGTTGATGAAATCCCTTCTTGTATATTTCCTATAGTTTTGACTTAATTGTCTCTATCAATCATGAACACTCCAGCTATCATAAATCTCTCTGAAGTAATTATGATAATTTACTAGACGCACTCTCTCAAGTTACGCTAGCTAAATTGCATTACAGTTCACTTTAGATTGCACCCGAGGTATCGTTATCTCTAATACAACCTCTAAACTCTCGGTTATGGATCTCACCTATACTCCGCGATTGATGTTGTTCAAACAACTACCTAAATATGCACTCTCTCTCAAGTAAATATATAATAAAAAGGAACAGCTAATTGAGGGTCCTTCAATCAACTACAACAAGAACGTAGTTGAACAAATAGAGATTAATAACCAAGAAAAACTATATTAATATCACAATAAGTTCATCCTCAACGGGCTTCACCAAAACCTTAGATTAAAAAAGTTAGCTACTCATAACAATAATGAAAACTACAAAAGAATTCATGAACAATGGTAAAAATCACAAGGGAAGGAGATAAGGATTGATGCCCAATTTCCCTCCTTGCCTCTTGCCTTTGCTCTCATTGTTCTAGAGTCTAAACCTTGATAAACTACTTGTCACGACCCGAAATCCCACCTACAGGTCGTGATGGCATCTAACGTTGAACCCGCTAGACAAGCCAACGTTTTGATTAAATTGACTTATTAATAGTTAGATTAACAAAATAACTGGAACAATTATAATAGAAATGCGGAAGTAATACAAAATGCAAGAACTAAATAGAAATCTTGTGATAACTTTCCTTAGTACAACCCCAGAAACCGGCGCCACAATCTCACGAACAGTCTAAGAGTTTACTAAATACAATGGTCTGAAATAAGTAGATACAACTTTCTTGGAACTAATGAAATAAGACAAAAAATAAGAGAAAGAGGATAAGAGGTGACGCCAAGGCCTGCGGACGTTTACAGGACTACCTCAGTGTCGTTGTGGACTGAAGGATACTCCCTCGCTCAGTGTCCACTGGGTCCGGCGCTGTAATCTGCACAACATAGAGAAATACAGGTGTAGCATCAGTACAACCGACCCCATGTACTGAGTAAGTGACGAGCCTAACCTCGGCGAAGTAGTGACGAGGCTAGGACACGACAACAAATAACACCTGTGCAGTTCAATAATATAACAGGAAGTAATGACAGAAAATAAACAAGTAATACAACTACGGGGAAGCACATGATGGGGATAAAGGGGCCACAATTGCTAAAACAAGAGAACAAGATAATCATTGAAATGTAAAAATAACAGCAGGAATGTAACAGCTCGGAACCAGTAAATAAACAGAAGGAGGAACGACATGTCCCCTCGTGCATAACCTCACAATCACTCGGCACGGAATGTCCCCTCGTGCATGAATAAGTAAATCGCTCGGCACGGAATGTCCCCTCGTGCATAACCTCACAGTCACTCGGCACGGAATGTCCCGTCGTGCAATAATAATAATCACTCGGCACGGAATGTCCCCTCGTGCAATAACAGAAAATCACTCGGCACGGAATGTCCCCTCGTGCAATAATAGAAAATCACTCGGCACAGAATGTCCCCTCGTGCAATAATAAAAAATCACTCAGCACGAAATGTCCCCTCGTGCAAAATTTCACAGTCACTCGGCACGGAATGTCCCCTCGTGCATAACATAAATAAGAGCAACAATTAGACAAGAAAATACAACAATAGGAAACCTCAATTACACAGAAATATTCAACTAAGATTCTATCGTCCTGGAAAGGGACTCTGCTATATCCAATCTCACTTAGAGGTATAATTCAACAATATAATCCTCAAACTAACGAATAATAAAATAACTTTCCACATCATTAAATACTCTCAATATATCACTTCCAGAATGATAAGAGACCCGTAACACAGAGAATATCAAAGAACACAATGAAAATATCAAGTTCGATTCACGGGCATGCTTGACCACAACATGTAGGTACCCATCACCTCACCTATACGTTGGACATGGATTAACACATAGAAAATAAGACTCTATACATATTCCCTCAAGCTAAGGTTAGGCCAAACACTTACCTCAGCTCCAAGAATGCAAATCAAGCCTCTAACACCGCTTTTCCTCTCGAATCCGACTCCGAAGCAATCGTATCTATACATAATCGACTCAATTATATCAATATTTATTCAACAATTCAATTTCAAAGCCTAATTATAGATTTCCCAACATTCTTCAAAAAATTTCAAAATTCGACCCCGGGCCCACTTGGTCAAAACACGAGGTTCAGACCAAAACCCGATCACCCATTCCCCCACGAGCCCGAATATACAATTTGTTTTTAAACCCGACCCCAAGTCGAGGTTGGATTCCCAAAAATTCAAAAATCTCTAACTCTACCCAAAACCTCAATTTCTACCCTTTAATCCCATGATTTTAGGCCTAGAATCTACTAATTGATGATAAAAGTTGAAGAGAATGGAGTTAAGCTCACTTACCTATGAAGCTATGGTGGAAAAGTCACCCAAGAATCGCCCAAGAAGAGTGAAGAAGAAGAATTTTGAGAAAAGTGGGTTTAATCTCGTATGGTTTCTGTTTTGAGCTTTTGAAAATAACTGGGCAATTTAACCCTTCTCGTTCGCGGGCCCTTGGCCGCATTCGCGAAGGGTTACCTCCTGTGACCTCTGCGATCGCGAAACCATGGCCGTGTTCGCGAAGGTCTAGCTCCAAGGCCTCCGCATTCGCGTGTTGTGGGCCCTGTTCGCGTAGCATTAAGGCCTACCCAGCCCCCAGCCCAGCCTAACTCTATGCGTTCGCACCCCTGGGGACGCGTTCGCATAGAGACACTTTCCAGTGCTCCGCGTTCGCGTCTACCTCTACGCGATCGCATAGAGTAAAATCCCAGGCTCAGCCAAATGTTCTTCGCGTTCGCGAGTGTCACCAGGCGTTCGCGGAGAGTATTTTCTTGAGGCACCAGATCTGACCTAAAACACCAGAATATTCACCACTTCTGCACTCCGACACCTACCCGAAACTCACCCGAGCCCTCAGGGCTCAAAACCAAATATACACACACCCTCATAAACATCCTACGGACTTATCCGAATAATCAAAACACCAAAATAACATCATAAACACTGAATTAAGCCTCAAAATCTATAGAATTCTCAAAACTTCATTAACTTTCAAATTTTCCATTTTTAGTCCGATTCACGTCAAACCAAGTCCGTTTCTTACCAAATTTCACAGACTTCACATAATAACAATATTGAACTTGTTCCGGTCTCCGGAACCATAATACGGGCCCGTTATCACATGTTTCACATAAATTCTCATTTTCGAAAACCTTTATATTTTTCAAAAAACAATTTTCTTTAAAAATTCATTTCTCGGACTTGGGACCTCGGAATTAGATTCCGGACATACGTCCAAGTCCCATATTTTCCTACAGACCCTATGGGACCGTCAAATCACGGGTCCGGGTCCGGGTCCGTTTACCAAGAATGTTGACCGAAGTCATCTTTATTTAATTAATTATCATAAAAACATCATTTTATCAATTTTCCACATAACGGCTTCCCGGCGACACACTCGGGCTGCGCACGCATATCAAGGGGAGATAAACGGAGGCTTTCAAGGCCTCGGGACATAGATTAAGTTAAAATTACACGGGAAGACCTTTTGGGTCATCACAATTTCCACTTGTAAAACAAACGTTTGTCCTCGAACGGACATAGAAAGGTACCTGAATCAGGGAAAAGATGGGGATATCGGCTCCGCATATCGAACTCGGACTCCTAGGTAGCTGCCTCAACAGGATGACCTCTCCACTGAACACGAACCGAAGGATAACTCTTCGATCTCAACTGACGAACCTGTCGAGCTAATATGGCTACTGGCTCCTCCTCATAAGACAAATCCTCGTCCAACTGGACACCACTGAAGTCAAGTACATGAGATTGATCTTCAATATACATATGAACCATAGATACGTGAAACACAGGATGCACAGCTGATAAACTCGGTGGCAGAGCAAGTCTGTAAGCCACCTCTCCTACCTTGTCCAGAATATCAAATGGACCAATGTACCTAGGGCTCAACTTTCCCTTTTTTACAAACCTCATCACACCCTTCATGGGCGACACCCGAAGAAATACCCGGTCTCCTATCATAAATGTCAAATCTCGAACTCTACGATCCGCGTAACTCTTCTGCCTGGACTGAGTTGTACGAAGTTGATCACGCTCAACTATGTCTACTAAAATACTAAGGGGGCGTTGCAAATATAATCTGAGTATTTATCCCAAAGTCGAATCCCACAGGGAATCAACGTATCAACTATTGTTGTTAGATTACCAAATTCTCAATAATCAATTTTCTCAAAAGTTATGAATATCACTTTGTGTTGTTTCTACTACTACAGCTCAACAGAAATAATAAACTAAAGATTAACTAACAATAAGGTTTAAACAATTGGAATAAAGGTCTAAGGTTATGGTTCCCCCGTTGGTGAAATTCCTTCTTGTATACTTCCTGTAGTTTTGACTTAGTTGTCTCTATGAATCAAGAACACTCCAGTTATCATAAATCTCTCTCAAGTAATTATGATAATTTACTAGATGCACTTTCTCAAGTTACGCTAGCTAGATCGCATTACAGTTCACTTTATATTTCACCCGAGGTATCGTTATCTCTAATCCAACCTCTAAACCCTCGGTAATGACTCTCGCCTATACTCCGGGAGTGATGTTGTTCAAACAATTACCTAAATATGCACTCTCTATCAAGTAGATACATAATAAATAGGCACAGCTAATTGAGGGCCCTTCAATCAACTACAACAAGAACGTAGTTGAACAAATAGAGATTAGTAGCCAACCAAAACTATATTAATATCACAACAAGTTCTTCTGCAACGGGTTTCACCAAAACCTTAGATTAGAAAAGAAAGCTACTCATAACGATAATGAAAACTACAAAAGGATTCATCAACAATGTAGAATAGGAAGAAGAAGGAAAAACTCGTAGAAGAATTCCCCCGCCTTGCTCATTAGGTCGAATTTGTGTCCAAAATATGTCCAATCCCCTAAAAATAACGTTCTCCCATGTATATATACCAAGTAGGGTCGGGCCCAAACAATTATACCTTCTCCTACGCGAAAAAGGACAAGTTTTGAGGCCACGCTAATCTCGCGCTAGAGGTCGCGCTAGTGGGGTTTTATTCTTCCCCAGTCCGCATCAGGTCCGCAGTCGCAGTTTCGATCGTGTTTTTGATCCTGTTCCGTTTGGAATTTGGCAAAACGTAAAACATGAAAGTTGTATCACTTTGAGTAGCTTTCCAACAATATATTATATAGCCCAAATAGAGTTCGGAGCAAAATGGTATGTCCATTTTTCTAGACAGTGCACAATATGCCTCCTCGAGTCTTCGTTTTTTCTCAACTATGAAATTTGACCCCCGAACACGATACCGGCTTAATTTCTTGAGCTTTTACTCAGACTTCAAAGCTCCAAATCACTTAAATTCATTCCATAACATATATATAGCTCGGAATCACTCCTACAAGGCATAAAACACACAGTTAGTGCAAAACACTAGCGATTAAAGCTCAAACTCAATTAAAGTGCAGTAAACTAGAGTGTAATAAGCGACTAAAATATGTAATTATAGCCTATAATCAACACCCCACACTTAAACCATTTCTCGTCCTCGAGAAATCAAACTACACTTTATATAGACACGACCTTTTTAAGCAATTCTCCTAACTCATCATACCAAGAATATTTAAAATAAACTAAGCACTAAAGCGTAACATCTTCACCTCAAGATTTGAATCACAAGTACCACACATTATTCACAGTTCACCCACTTACTCTAACATAGAGGTCACTGACATTATCTTTCCTTCATAAATCAAGTGCCCTCACATAACAAAAGAGAGTAGTTCCACACAATAAAATTTAAGAACACATAGGAACTTAAGATAGAAAGAATTCACTCACTCTCAGAAATAACATTCATGTGCCACAAAAGATGCACCATAGGCTTGCCCGTAGTGTACTACTCTACTAATCGAGTTCATTCAGTCTAGGATCAAGTAGGACTTTATTTGGTTGTAATGTAGGCTGCGGGACGGGTAGGATATATTTAGATATAAGAGTGACTACACCTCCCTAAGCACTTTAATACATATACTTTAACATTCAAACCCCATACTTATGTCAAACCAAACTCCGCCTTCACATCAATGTATTTTACCCCATACTTCTTTAAGCACAATTACATCAAGAGTCACCACTTATCAAGGCTATAGATATTTTTTCACAACAATACAACTATTTTTTCTTCCCTTTTTTTTTCAAGTGACTCTTACTTTTCAAAACAGTGCACCTTTCTCCTTATTTCATTAGTTCCACTCAAAAGCCAAACTAACCACCCCACACTTTAACTTTTACACAGCTCATAACAATTCAAGTGCTTATGAGAGGTTAAAAGGTTCAAATAGATAGTTCATTCAAACAATTGGGTAAGGCTTGTAATGTGGTTGCCAAAGAAATAGGATTACATGCTCAAAGGGGTTAACTACGATACATAACAATTAGGCGGGTGAAATATACATATTTGGCTCAACAAAGAAATGCCTATATCACTTAAAAGACTGAACTAAACTACCATTTCGCTTTGCAAACACACGGGGCAAGTTCTAGGCATCAAATGCAATGCACAGAATAACACACAAACCTCACACACATATGACACATAACTCACTTAGGATTGGATTCATCAAGACACTCTATTCAAAGCAGTTAAGAAAATTTAAAATCATACAATTTAAGTTACTTATACAAGAGTCAAAAACTGAGCCTAAGCGTCACAACCAAAGTACTCACTATTTTCAAGTAATAACAAAGTCAAGACTTCAATTCAAAACACAACACAATGGCTCCTCTTCCTAAAAAAATTAACTACACTCAGTTCAAACAAAACCCTTGAAAAAGAACCGCGGTCAAAAGAAAAACCAAGGGAGAGTTGCTACACTACCTAAAAAGAAAATAAAAAATCTTTTTATTTTTTTTCCTTTAGACTTAAATCCCTCAAGAAAATTTTCTAATAGATCCATCGTCAGGAAAATTCCAATCTTTTCTATTTGTGTAAAAAACAATTATTCCATTAAACTGACACAACTAAAATAGCATAGAAAGTCACACAGACAATCTCCTCACCCCAAGCTTAAAATTGTGCATTGCCCCCATTGCACACTCATACATACAAGAGGGTAAAATAAACTCCCTGGTAGGCCATAGGCCGAAGCACTAGCATCTCATGGGGTACTCAGACTTCTCCCAGGCCTGGTACTTCGTGCGGGTACCTCACACTTAGTTCCAACCAATGGTTTGATGTTGCATCCTTCCAATAGATTTGATTTCCATGCTCCTAAAAATTGACACTACAAAAATAATAAATAATAAATAAATAAAAAAGCAGTAAAGATGGGTTGCCTCCCAACAAGCGCTTGATTTAATGTCACGGCACGACGTGAATCACTTTCTGCCTCCACTTTGAACTTATGAATTGGACCCCAAGTTTTGCTTCAAGCTTATGATTATGCTCTTGGGGCGGTGGAACGAATCTAACTAGCCCAAGAAAATAATGTAGTATTCTGCACTCCCTGGACTTTGGATGAGATGTGTATTCCCGACTTTCTGGCACGAAGAATTCCAGAATGTAGGCATCTTATTCCTTACTCCTTGACTCATCAAGTGGCTCGAACGATTCTATTTCCATATCATCATCCAAACACAATGTGGAAAAGTGCTTGGAGTGTGGACCAATGCGCTCAACTACATAAACATTGGGATTGTCAACATTCTCAACACTAATGACACTAGAGTCAACTAAATATGTATCCTCAATATCCTTGGTTGACTCTAGTATCTCTTCTACGACATCGGCATCCTCAAAATCTAGTTCGATTGATTATCGGTGTTCTACTCTGACCTCTTCCTCTAGCATTTCCTCGTATTTTTTTAAATCTTCAATTATAATGGCATTTCTGCAGCCAATTCATTTTCTTCTTGGCTATTATCCACAATGTAAACTTGTTGCACTTTACAAGGTTCAATGTGAGTAGTTGCCTCTTTCCTTTCTATCTGTAACTGTATTTTATCATAGTGTTCCATAAGGCACTTTAGCGTATCCTCGTTTTCCTTCAGGTCCTCATACCTGGGTTCTTTGTTCCTGTTAATTTCATAAGAAAAAGAAGAACCATCAAAGTAAGGGGTTGGGGGAGATAAGAAATATAAGCACAACCATGAATGTGACCATCTTGACCACCACACATATCACACACATTCCACAAATAAGATTGAGTTGGTGCACATAACTCGCTCTCGGGAATATTTTGATAATTTTGTCCTGGGTGGTTTCCTCCACAATATGCATAACGAGGATCAAAAGTAGAATTACCAACATCCAAATTCTCGTAATTCCATGATACCATTTTTTTTTCAAATTAACAAATAAAACTAAAATAAAGAAAATAAAAATCAAATACTGGAAAAAAAATTCAAACTTGAAACCTAGCAATATGTACACCTATAGCTACACGTCAAAATTTCAATGTATAGATTGAAAGTGAAGAAAATTGATACACTAAAAATTGTTGTATTTCTTCCAACTATAATTGATAATACTGTTAAGTCCCCGGCTACGGCGCCAAAATTTGATCACGCTCAACTATGTCTACTAAAAGACTAAGCGGGCGTTGCAAATATAATCTAGGTATTTAGCCCAGAGTCAAATCCCACAGGGAATCAACGTATCAACTGTTGTTGTTAGATTACCAAATTCTCAATAATCAATTTTCTCAAAAGTTATGAATATCACTTTGTGTTGTTTCTACTACTACAGCTGAACAGAAATAATAAACTAAAGATTAACTAACAATAATGTTTAAACAATTGGAATAAAGGTCTAAGGTTATGGTTTCCCCCGTTGGTGAAATTCCTTCTTGTATACTTCCTGTAGTTTTGACTTAGTTGTCTCTATCAATCATGAACATTCCAGTTATCATAAATCTCTCTCAAGTAATTAAGATAATTTACTAGACGCACTTTCTCAAGTTACGCTAGCTAGATCGCATTACAGTTCACTTTAGATTGCACACGAGGTATCGTTATCTCTAATCCAACCTCTAAACCCTCGGTAATGACTCTCGCCTATACTCCGGGAGTGATGTTGTTCAAATAATTACCTAAATATGTACTCTCTCTCAAGTAGATACATAATAAATAGGCACAGCTAATTGAGGGCCCTTCAATCAACTATAACAAGAATGTAGTTGAACAAATAGAGATTAACAACCAACCAAAACTATATTAATATCACAACAAGTTCATCCCCAACGGGTTTCACCAAAACCTTAGATTAGAAAAGTTAGCTACTGATAACGATAATGAAAACTAAGAAAGGATTCATCAACAATGTAAAATAGGAAGAAGAAGGAAAAGATCGTAGAAGAACTCCCCCCGCATTGCTCATGTTGTGTCTCTTGCCTGCTTAGGTCGAATTTGTGTCCAAAATATGTCCAATCCCCTAAAATAAAATTCTCCCATGTATATATACCAAGTAGGGTCGGGCCCAAACAATTATACCTTCTCCTACGCGAAAAAGGACAAGTTTCCAGGCCGCCACTAGCGCGGCCGCGCTAATCTCGCGTTAGAGGTCGTGCTAGTGGGGTTTTATTCTGCCCCAGTCCGCGTCAGGTCCGCAGTCGCAGTTCCGATCGCGTTTGTGACCCTGTTCCGTTTGGATTTTTGGACAAACGTAAATCATGAAAGTTGTAGAACTTTGAGTTAGATTTTCAACCATATATTATATAGCCCAAACAGAGTTCGGATCAAAGAGGTATGTCCATTTTACTAGACAGTGCATAATATGCCTCCTCGAGTCTTCCTTTGTTCTCAACTATCAAATTTGACCCCCGAACACGATCCCGGCTTAATTTCTTGAGCTTTTACTCAGACGTCAAAGCTCCAAATCACTTAAATTCATTCCATAACATCTATATAGATCGGAATCACTTCTACAAGGCATAAAACACACAGTTAGTGCAAAACACTAGCGATTAAAGCTCAAACTAAATTAAAGTGCAGTAAACTAGAGTGTAATAAGCGACTAAAATATGTAATTAGAGCTATCATTAGAAGTATATCCTGAATTATCTTCACCTTGTCCAACGCATCCTGGACTAACTCTGAACCCAACAATCTAGCCTTTCCCGGCCCAAACTACCCAACTGGCGACCGACACCGCCTACCATACAACGCCTCATACGGAGCCATCTGGATGCTCGAGTGATAGTTGTTGTTTTAGGCAAACTCAGCTAATGGCAAGAACTGGTCCCATGAACCTCCAAAATCAATGACACTAGCCCGCAACATATCCTCCAAAATCTGAATAGTGCGCTCGGATTGTCCGTCCGTCTGAGGATGAAACACTGTGCTCAAATCAACCCGTGTGCCAAACTCACGCTGAAATACTCTCCATAAATGGGAGGTAAACTGAGTACCTCGATCTGAAATAATGGATACGGGCACACCATGCAATCGAACAATCTCTCTCATATAGATCTTTGCCAACTTCTCCGCTGAATATGAGACTAACACAGGAATGAAGTGTGCTGACTTGGTCAGCCTATCCACAATAACCCGCACTGCATCAAACATCCTCTGAGTCCGTGGGAGTCCAACTACAAAATCCATGGTGATACGCTCCCACTTCCACTCGGGAAGCTCGATGTGCTGCATCAAACCACCGGGAACTATGGGCCTCCTGCAATATCAACTCTCAAATACCATCAACATCAGGCACACAAATACGGCCATGCATCCTCAGAACTCCCTCATCATCAACTGTGACTTGCTTGGTACCTCCGTGCTGGACCGTGTCTCTAAGAACACATAAATGATGATCATCATACTTCCTGGCCCGAATACGATCATATAATGAAGAACGAGCCACAGTATGGGCCAAAACACTGCCAGTCTCAGAAACCTCCAACCTCATAAACTGGTTGGCCAAAGCCTGAAAGTCCAAAGAAAGTGATCGCTCTCTGACTGATAGATAGGCAAGACTACCCATACTGGCTGACTTTCGGCTCAAAGCATCGGCCACCACATTGTCCTTTCTCGGGTGATAGATAATGGTAATGTCATAATCCTTCAACAGCTCTAACCATCTACTCTACCTCATATTCAACTCTTTCTTCTTGAACAGATATTGCAGACTCTTTTGATCCGTGAACACCTCACATGGCACCCCATACAGATAATGCCTCCAAATCTTCAATGCGTGAACAATAGCTGCTAACTCCAAATCATGAACTGGATAGTTCTTCTCATGAACCTTCAACTGACGAGAAGCATAAGCTATAACCTTGCCCTCCTGCATCAACATTGCACCAAGTCCAACTCGTAAAGCATCACGATACACGGTATAAGGCCCTGAGCCTGTGGGCAAAACTAACACCGGTGCCATGGTCAAGGCTGTCTTGAGCTTTTGAAAGCTCGCCTCACACTCATCAGACCACCTGAACTGGGCACCCTTCTGAATCAACCTGGTCATCGGGGTTGCGATAGATGAAAAGCCCCCC